>JAADYF010000371.1:0-23353 GCA_023338175.1 Phytopythium delawarense
GTCGCTGATGGTCGGGAAGAAGCCCTGGGTGTGAACACCGATAGTGCCGACAGCGATCGGAATGGTGTCGACGTCGTCGACGGACCGGTCTACCACCGAGCTGCGCGCCTGAGACGCACTCGCCGGTCGCGTTCGCGGAGAGAAGAGGTGGCCAGTGGCTTTGGACACGGAGGTCGGAGACGGCACCCTCGAGGCGGACAGCGGACGTTTCGGCCGCATTGGAGAGGTCGGGGGAGAGGCGCCAACAGCACTTGCCATGCGCACTTCGGGTTGGCGACGCAGGAGCTTGCCGACGCGAGGGCTGGCTCCGATGCCCAGACTCGCTGTCTTGGACGACGTGAGTCCGTGGGAGCGGATCGACCGCGCCGACGTCGGAGTCGCGGGCAACGTTCGCGGTGGGAGTGACAGCGACAGCGATAGTGAAGACATGGCTGTCGGTGGAGGAGGAGCCATCGCTCGCCCACTCACACGTGCTGTCCAGGCTGAGGTGCGTGGAGAGGCAAGACGATCTCCGAATGATATTGAAGTGTTTGAGTGGCAAACGCGATTGTTATTTTTAGCCCCCCAGTCTCGACTGAGACTTCAGATCAAGCACAGCATGGATGCGACACCTTCTCCTTGATGTGGTGGTCTCAATTGCAAGTGTTGCTTCTCGTGTGGCTTGGCTCGCTATCTTCTCGTCGCATGAGATTGAGTCTTCAGCCGTGTCGACAGTATGTCGCCAGAACCAGGATTGTAGGGCATGGAAGACAGGCCATCAGGCTGTGAGGGCGGTCTCCTTTTGAAGCGTGGACATCCCACTCCACGTCGTGGCCTCCCCGTTCCCGTGGCGGTGGCGCTGGCTTCTTCGTGAGTCGTAGTCGGGAACAGGCGAGGCGAGCAGCACGCTCAGAACGTCGAGGGCCTCGAGATGGACAAGAAGATGAATGAGGCGGAGCGCAATGAAGCGCTTCGCATGGCCGCCGAGTTGGGCGATCTGGAAGCTGTGCGCGAGCTGATCCGATTGGGTGCCGACGCGAACGCGGAGCACATGTTCGGCTGGACGCCACTGTTCTTCGCAGCGGCGAATGGCCACACCGAGGTCGTTCGCTACCTCGTTGAGAGTTGTGGTGTCGATATGGACTCTGCAGACATGCAAGGAGGGACTGCCTTGATGCGGAGTGTCGAAGCTGGTGCCATGACTAGTGTCAGCAGCCTCCTTGACCTCGGCGCAGACATCGATGATGCGGACTACAACGGTTTCACGTCCCTGATGCGAGCGGTCGAAGGGGGAAACGTAGGTGTCGTCTGCTGCCTCATCGATCGTGGCGCCAGTATCGATCGGAGAAGCAATTGGGACGACACTGCTCTCTCTCTTGCGACGGAGCGAGGTTATCCCGAGATCCAGGCGCTGCTGGTGCCGCATTTGCCTTTCGACGGCGGTCGCACTGGTGGTCTCCGGGCTACGGCTGCAAAGTCCGCTCTGCGAGGAGAGAAGTGGCATATCCCTCCATTCGAAGTCGAGCTGATCAAGGCCATTGACGTGGGGAGCGTGGGTGGTGGCGAATATCTGGCCAAATGGCTCGATGCCGACGTCGTGGTGAAGTTATTCGTTCCCGACGCGTCCGACTCGACCTTCGCTGACGAAGTGCGCCAGTGGAAGCAGCTGCGGCATCCCAACATACTCAAGCTCTACGGTGCGTGCGACGCTGGTCTGCAGTTTTTCGTAAGCGAGTTTGCCAGCCACGGGTCTGTATCGGAGTACCTCAGAGTCTGCGACCCCGACAAGCGGACGCCTTGGACGTTTCTGTACCAAGCTGCGCTGGGCTTGGCGTTCCTGCATGAGCGAGGTAAAGTGCACGGCAGTCTCCGGTGCAGCAATATCCTGGTCGGCAGCGATGGACTTGCCAAGCTCGCGAACTTTGGATTGAGTCGCTTTGTCGGCGTTCGCGGCTCGTTGAATGATTTTCGGGGAGCGGCTCGTTGGAAAGCGCCGGAGTGGTTCATGGGGAAGGAGCCGACCATCCCTTCGGACGTTTACTCGTTCGGGCTGTGTATCCTCGAGGCCGTGACAGGGAACGTGCCATGGGTCCAGTGGGAAGACCAATATGTCAATACCGTGAAAGACATGTGGCGTCCAGAATCGAGCGGCTTTCAGGAGCATGCGCCAGGGATTATTCGTGGACCGGTGAAGCATTTCGCGTCGAGGCTGTGCTGCTTGGACCCAGATCGTCGTGTGAGTATCAAAGCTGTCATCTGCGATCTGGAGGAGATGGCGAAATGGGAAAGTCGTGAGAAGAGCGCAGACTTCGCTGCCACCTTTCAATCCGGGGAAATTACTCGCAGGTGGAAGTCCTTGGAGCGCACGATACCCAGATGCAGCGTCGTGGTGAAAGATCTCGCGCTTGAAGAACTCAAGCCGATTTACGAGCAGCTCAAGCAAGGCGTGCACTCGACTCAGGCGCTTTCTGACTTCCACGGTATCCTTGGTGATGTCTGTGATGCTGAAGACTCGGCAGCCGAGAGGAACAGCCAGGGCGAACACGATACTCCGACCGAACGCAACGATCTTTGGGTCTATGAAATCAAGAGACGCGCTACGGAGTTGCAGAAGCTGCTAGACAACAGCAAGCCACGTGCCAATGGTGCAAGTGACAGCGACGGCAAAGGACCGAATGACCGTCGAATTGTACAGATATCCGGGTCGTGGATGCTGCTCGTCAAGTGCGAAGAACTATCACTCCAGTTCGATCGACTGATGACGGAGAGCACAACCTCCAACCTGACGCCGAACAAGCTCATCGATCAGATTCGACTGCTGCGTGAGAGTGCAAGTCGTCCTAGCAGCGGCATGATCGCGGTGCCATTCCCGTTGTGGTTTCTTCCGAAATTCGAGCTTCAAACTGGCAAAGGGCCAGCCATTGCTGAGGGCAGCTACGGAGTAGTACTTCATGCCAAGTGGCTCGACTCGAAGGTCGTGGTGAAAGAGGTGAAAGTTGCACAGAATAACGCTGATCTCGCAGTGTCGTGGGTCTCTCAAGACAGTAACGATGCGTCTTCGAGTGCCAACCGAACCGCGGACGAGGTCAACCAAGCCGAGATGCTGTCCAGGTTCAAGCAAGAAGCGGATATTTGGTTTGGGCTGAGCCATCCTCACGTCATTCAGCTGCTCGGTGCGAGCCACCTCGACACACCCTTTTTCGTGTGCGAGTACGCCACGAACGGGATTTTAGTGAAGTTCGTGCACGACAATCCGAACCAGTTGTGGCTCAAGCTGCTTGAGGCAGCGCTCGGGCTGCAGTACCTTCACGAACGTGGGATCGTGCACGGAGACCTCAAGGGGAACAACATCATGATTGGCAGCGACGGCAAGGCCAAGGTGACAGACTTCGGCTTGAGCTGGGCGGTCGATCAAGCCGACAAAAGTCAGGTGCACAAAACAGGTGCGTATCACTGGGTTGCACCAGAGTGCCACGACGGAGACGACACGCCACCGACATTCGAGTCGGACGTCTATGCCTTGGGCATGTGCGTGGTCGAGGCCATGCGGTTCGCAGAAGCGGCACAGCAGGAACTGAACACTGCGACCTTGATGCCGTGGGGAGAGCTGGACAACTCAGTCGTTAAAGTTCTAGTCATGAAAGGGAAACTACCGGCGGAGCCCGAGAGCTGCACACGTGAGCAGTGGAGCTTGGTGGAGAGCATGTGCCGGCGCCAACCAAGCGACCGCATCAAGATAACGACAGTCGTGGACAAGTTGGCGGTCTTTGCCGGGATTTCCAACCAAATGGAGAGAGGCCACAGCGACCGACAAGCAGCACTTCTTCCGATGTCGGTTCCAGATATCGCAGTCCAGATGATCGAGCTTCTTGCTCGGCTTCACAGGGATGACAACTGCGGCGACCTGCACATCCTGCGCCAGGTATTTGAGTTGCTGTGGAAGCGATTCCAATGCGTCTGGGCCGCAGTCAGTGCAGATGAAGCTTTTCGAGGCCAGCAGGAGCTGCTCCTGCTCGTCGGGCGAGTGCGAGAGGACACGGAGACACTGCAAAGCTACCGCAGCCTGCTGATTCAGTCGACTGAAGCTGCACTTCGGGCATTTGCAGCTCATCGGAGTCTGGACAAGTTTCTAGCAGCCCATTTCTTGAGTGGGAAGGACGGAGAAGGAAATCAACCCTGCGATTGGAAGTCCAAGTGCTACTCATTGCTTGGGATCGAGGACAACAACGGGTGACCTGCATCGCTGGCAAAGCGAGTGCGTCTTCTTGCGGAGAGTTCGTTCGAGCAGTGCCACGGAGCGATGTAGTCTTGGTCCGATTTGAATCACACAAGCAAACTTGCTGCATGATATTTTTATCCTCGGGACTCTTGTCGAAATCGGTCGGTTGATGGCCACGCGATGCGATAACTGTTGTTTGAGCGCTTTGAAGGCGTTGAGGCTGCCAATTTCCTGTTTGTCGCCGTCCAACCATGTCGGCGGCGCTGCTGCAGTACCAGGCATGCCTGGGGATCATGGTGCGCCTGCGCGTGGAGGACCTGACGGCGCTCAAGGAAGATTTTGAGCGAGCACCCGGTGGTCGGGGACTCTCGCTGCTGGAGTTCGTGAGCACTATGCTGGACCGCGTGGGTGGATGGGAACCCGAGACGGTCGTGCCGTTCATCGAGGACCTCGTCGAGCTCTTTGCCCAGGTGGACGTCAACGGAGACGGCACGATGGAGTGGGAAGAGTTCACGAGCGCCATCATCGAAGGCGGCATGGGCTCGTCGGCGGCGGGAGGTGGGGACGACGCGGCGGCCGAGTGGCGAGATCTGCAGTATGAGGAAAGCGCAAAGTTCGCCGACACGGCTGTCAACCGCCCGCCCAAGCGGCTGTTGTTCTTGCCAGAGTTCCGACGTGTTCTGCTGCTTGACAACTCGCGACCGGTGGTCGAACTGCTCGACCCCGCCGGATTGCTGCCTCCTGACGCGCAAGACCAGGAAGAGGGAGTGATCACCGCAGCTGCAGCGAGTCAGAGCGTAGACGAAGACCATGACGACGAAAACGACGGCGGAGCATCGACTTCGGGGGTGGCAGGTAGTGGCGTGGCGTTCACTCCGCAGCTCCCACTGGTGAACAAGTTTCACCCCCTCTGCTACGTCGCCGGGTACCGCCGCGACCAAGACGACATGCGCTCCGAGCGCTCGCCAGTACAAGCGGTCAAGTTCTTGGAGGGCGTCGACCTGCTTGCCGTGTCGGCCGGCGACTTGAAGCTCACGTTCTGGGCGGCCACGCTATTGTCCGCAGCGAGTTCAAGTGCGCTGGAGACGCCACTGCCGCTCGCGATCGTGCACACTCCGCGTCCACAGCGCGTGCTCGAGTGGAACCCGACTACAAGTCAGCTCTTCTCCATCTCGGCGGACCTGCTTATCTCGGTCTGGCGCGTCGCGCGCGACAAGAACAAGTGCGAGGTGCGGCTCATGACGACGCTGAAGAAGCACACGGACTTGCTGCAGGATCTGCTGTTGCTCAACACGGAGACACTGCTTTCGTGCGGTATGGACGGCGTGATCCACGTCTGGGATGCGGTTGCGCTGGTGCCGCGCGCCAGTCGCGTGGGCCATCGACGCGGCGTCCGTCTACTCGCGAAGCTCTCGACGCGTGTGTTCCTGAGCGCCGGGTTCGAGTGCGAGATCTACGGCTGGGATGTCTCCCCGCTGGCGACGACGCCTATTTTCAAGCTATGGGGCCACACGTCGCCCGTGTGCTGCATCCAACTCATTCCCTCTACCTCGCTAGCCTCAAGTCCCGCAGCGTACTCGAGCAGTGCTCCTGGTGCGACTGACAAAGTGGCGCTGCTTGCAGACCAGGCCATCACGGTGGACGATGACGGCTGGTTCAAGTGGTGGAACCTCGCCGACGTGCTCTCCTTCGAGAGCAGCAGCAGCAGCGGAGACCAGGCGGATCGTGCGGGCGGTGGAGGAAATGCACAGTGTCTACAATCATTTCGCCTCGGGTCGGACAAATACCCGTGGAGGGCACACTCGGTCGCGGTGCTGCACCACGGCCAGAGCATCCTCGCTGCGGGTCTGCACAAGCTCAGGCTGCTGCAGCGCGTGCGGCTCAAGCCCAAGGTGCTCGCGTCGAGCGCCGTGCTATTTAACAGCGTCTCCCTGACGCTCCTCACGACAACAGATCGGGAGCTTCGCGTCTGGGACGCCGCGTCAGGCGCACTCGTACGCACACACCGCAATGTGTCAAGCTCAGACATCACCTGCGTCGACATGGACGCACGACAGCGCAAGATCGTATTCGGAGCGCAGAACGGTGAGCTCACGGTCGTCAATTACCTGAACGGAGCCGTCCTCAACCGGTGGACGCCGCACCAGTCACAGGTGTCGGCGCTCATCTACTGCAAGGAGGATCAGTGCGTCCTCACGGCGTCGTGGGATCGATCGCTGCGGCTTTACGACGATAACGCGCGCTCGAACGCGCTCCTTCGGTGCGTCACTGACGCGCACGACGGCGACATCAAGTGCCTCGCGTACTGCCACGCGCTCAGCATCTTCGCCAGCGGCAGCGCTGACGGCGTCGTCAAGATATGGGACTACATCTTCTTCTTCCTCGAAGACACCTGCGTGCCTCCTCCTCGAACTGGGGCCGCGGTTGAAAGCCAACACCACACGGCGGCCATGTCGACACATGGGGATGTGAATGTGCTCGAGTTCATCGATCCGTACCCACTGCTACTGTCCGGGCACGAGAGTGGACTCGTTTGTGTGTGGAGTCTGTCAGCGACTCATCCGTGCTCTCTCCTCTTCAGCTTCTTCCCGTTCCACTTGCCATTGATCGTCCCAGTTGTCTCCGAGGTGGTGCCAAACGCGACAAGCAGTGCTATCAGCGAGTCTGATCCAGCCGAGACCAGTGATCCTGACAACACCATCTTTCCCGAGATTGCGATGAGCGTTGCACCGGCGTCGCCAACTGCCACTTCGCCGAAACCTCTGGCAGTACAAGAGGAGTGTCGACTGTATCCACAGCGAGAAAGCACCATTTCGTGCCTGAGATCCTTCTTCGACGAGCGCGGAGGAGCAATCCTGGCTCGCGATATCCGGCGAGGACGATTCCTGCTGGTTGTTGGGAACTCGCGCGGCGAATTGGGCGTACTTGACATCTCCCAGCTCATCAGCAACTCCCATGCGCGAGCTTTCCGCGAGGAGAACATGCCGTCACGGGACGATCGATCGTACAACCCGCGCCGCAGGTTCCTCCGGCAGGGCAAGAACGCCAAACGGCTCAACAAGACCAAATCGGATGCTGCATCTGCGTCGTCACAGCTGGGCAGTGGTGATACCTCGCTGATGGCCAACCACCCGCCGCAAATCAACGAGCAAGATGTGCGGCTGATCGCTCGGTGGATCGCCCACCATGGCAACATCCGCAGCCTTCAGGTCGTTGATGAACCGCGAGGCATCCTCACATGCAGCAGCGACAAAACAACCCGAGTCTGGTCCTTTGAAGGGCAGTGCCTCGGCGATTTGTCTCCATCCCTTCCGAAAGCCCAGCCACAACTGCAGCAATCGCAAGAGGAGGAGCAACAACAACCATTGAAAGTGTCACCAAGGAGACAGACACGGATGTCGCCAACTCTGTCCGAGAAGACAGGGACAACTACAGACTCGGTCAACAACGATGGAGAGCAGGTGAGTTCGGAGCCTTTGGATGACCGTCCGTGGAAATGGGAGGTGGACGGTGAAGGCGTCGCGCGATTGAAGCGAGAGCAGGCTCAGCGGATCTGGGACGATCTAAAGGAAGCAAAAATGGGCATTATCTCGTCTCGGCGTCAGTCGATGGTACTCGCGAGGCGTGAGAGGCGGCGAAGCAGCTCCATCCAGCTTTCTACTAGCGCCAGCGCTCCGGTTCTCAATCAAAGGCAAGCAAGTATTAGCGTTGAGACAGCCACTGGTGGCGAGGAACAGATGCCGGATGCTGAACAAGCTGATGACGATGACCCAACAACGAAGGAGGACACAAGTCGTGATGACAGTGTCGGGCACACGGAGCGCTTGTTCGACCAGCTCAAGGGCAAGTCGACGTGGAAACTGAGTGATATTCAGATAGCACGTCAGGTGGCGTGGGAGCGCGAGCGGGAGAAGTTTCGCCATAGGATGAAACGAATCATCAAGAGCAAGGCCCGACAGCAAGAGGCTCAGGAGGAAGGCGTCACCGGAGACAACCAAGCTGAAGGCGAAGGTGGCGAAAGTGAGTCAACGGCAAGCGCCCGACCTGTTGAAGGCGTCGGTCCCATCGACAGTTCCAACCCGTTCGCTGAAGAGGGAGAAGCGAGTCTGATGCCGGTACTGGAGCAGAACCCGGCGCAAGATCTCCCGTTCGAGGACAAGGACAACTGGGCCGTCGGCAGTTTGAACCGAGAGCAGCAGATGTACTCGCATTTTCACCACGAGAATGTGCGTCGCAGCAACAAGCGGCTTGCGGGATCCACCAGTGGACTGCGTCTGAAACGGCTCGAGGCGTCGATCGCCGACATGGACTTGGCTCCATCCGCGTTCCTGCTCGAGAAGCTCGGCGAGAGCTGCGTCATCCACGAGAACCTGCCGCTGAAGGCTACCCACGTGCGAGCTAAAGCAGCATCGAAGTCCAAGCCTCGTATGAACAAGGCGCAATCCATGTCGGCACTGTTGACACCAGGGCTTGCAGACCAACAGAACGGCACTGTTGCTGGCTCTAGACCAGTGATAGATCTTCCCAGGCAGACGACGATCAAGGACCTGTTCCAGCATTACGACAAGCTGTTCGAGAAGCAGGATTCCGAGGACCAAGCGCTCATTCGCAGCACAACGGGCATTCTCGGACGCGCTGTCTCGTTCCGGGCAGCAGATCTTGCGCAGTCTGTTAGTGTGGGAGGGTCAGTCGAGGACACTGCTGTCTCGTCGGTGGCAGCGATGCCCTCATCAAACCCGACTGGTGTGGGAACTTCGCAGCTCAAAGCTGACGTCAAGAAGCGTGTTCCTCGAAGATTGGGTGTCGAGGCAGTGGATAGACAGCGCAAAGCAATGCAAGCAGGGGGAGGCAAGCCCCCAGTAGCGTCGCCGATGGACACTACACTCCCCAAGATCGAGCGAGAGTCGGCAGCCAAGAAGAAGCAGCGGATGCGCTCGGACGCAGCGCTCATGCGGCAGGACCGCTTCGGCCCGTACTCGCGCGAGGACGTGGTCAATATCTACCGCACGTTCCGCAAGCTGGACCAGGACCAGAGCGGTTCTATCACGCTGCAGGAGCTGTTCGGCGGCGCTGGGCTCTTCTCGGGCACGCACATGCAGGACAACATCGCCAGCATCTTCAGCAGCGTGGACGAGGACCAGAGCGGACAGATCGAACTGCCTGAGCTCTGCCGCGCGGTGTTCGCAGACGCGTCAGCCGCAGACCTCACCGATATCTCCCGCCTGTGCGAACTGCTGGACGCCGTGGACAAGTCGCGCAAGGCCAAGAAGAAGCAGCTCTCGCCCGAGCAACTCAAGGAGCTGGCGGCGCTCTTCAAGGTGCGCCATGCATCTATGATTGATCACGGAGCGTTGAGGCATGCGCCGTGCGTGCTCTGATGACTGTGGACTGACGAATTTATGTGTCGTGGATCTGCTGCGACAGCTGTACGACGCGGACCGCAACGGAGATGTGGACGCCAACGAACTGCTGGACGCGCTGCGCTTCAACGAGAAATTCTACGACCGCGAGCGCCGCGAGGGCGACGCCGACTCGAAGATCACGCAAGAGGACGTGGCGCGCATCATCGCCAAGTTCGACTCCAACGCCAACTCGACGCTCGACTTCAACGAGTTCACCGAGCTCTTCCGAGACGACTGACCGACCAGCAAAACGGAAAATCCTCACTGAAAGTCACACATTGCGCAATAACGTCGAATGATTGATCTAAAGAGCGGATAATTAGCACAATAGAAAGATATGATTGGCCACAAGTCGAGCAGCTACACCAGTAAATGAGACCGTATCCTTCTGCGTCATTCCTGCTCGTCCAGTATTGCGCGCACATCGACCGCTCATCCACAGCGACCGCCCTGTTGAGACCATGAGCCGAGCGTTCGCGCTGCAGCGGTGGGCTCTGCCAGTTGGCTGCTTCGGTGCCGGCCTTGGCGCCGGCCTCTACCTCCGCCAGCGCTCGTCTCCGACTGCTGGAGCGACTGCTGAAGCCCACGCGAGTGCGACGTCAGTCGCGGATGCGGCGCCAACGGACGGACCGGTGGATCTGTTTGGCGCCGTGGGCAACACGCCGCTGCTGGAGCTCACGACGCTATCCAGGCTGACCGGCTGCAAGATCTACGCCAAGGCCGAGTTCATGAACCCAGGCGGCAGCGTCAAGGACCGCGCGGCCATGTACCTGATCCTGGACGCCGAGGCCAAGGGGCAGCTGGGCAAGCGCGGCGACACACTCATCGAGGCCACGGGCGGCAACACGGGCGTGTCGCTCGCGCTGCTGGCGGCGGCGCGCGGCTACAAGACTGTCTTCACCATGCACAACCAGATCGCGCCCGAGAAGATCGAGCTCATGCGCGTGCTGGGTGCGCAGGTCGAGCTGCAGACGCCGGCCTCGTGGCTCGACCGCGAGAAGCACTTCTACCACGTGGCCAAGAAGATCGCGGCCGCGGCGCCCAAGAACAGCGGGGTCGCCTACCCGGACCAGTTCGAGAACACGGCCAACATGCGCGCGCACTACGAGGGCACAGGCCCGGAGATCTGGCGGCAGGTGCGCGGGCACATTGACGGGTTCGTCGCGGCGGCGGGAACGGCCGGCACGCTCGCGGGCACGTCCAAGTTCCTCAAGGAGAAGAATTCCGACGTGGCTGTGTGGCTCGTGGATCCCGAAGGTTGCGCTGGCATGAGCTTGTTCGTCAACAATGGTGGCACCACGAGCACGCCGAAGAACGGCTTCAACATGGTGCCGGCGAGGACCGGCTCGTCTATCGCGGAAGGCATCGCGCTGCCTCGTGTGACGCCCAACTTCCGCGAGGGCGTCGTGGACCGCGGCATCACGGTCACGAACCAGGAGACGGTCGACATGGCGTACTTCCTCCTGCGCAACGACGGCATCTTCGTTGGCCCCAGCGCGGCGCTGAACGTCGTTGGCGCCGTCAAGATGGCGCGAGAACTCGGCCCGGGACACACGATTGTCACGATCTTGTGCGACGGCGGCGACCGCTATCGCAGCAAGCTGTACAACCCCAAGTGGCTGAAGGAGATGAAGCTCGAGCCACGCGACCTGGACAACCGAGACTCGCTCGCGTTCATCGGCGAGCTGTCGTTCCCCAAGGAGTAAGCCGGCAGTGAGGAGTCTCGTCGATGCAGTTGGCGTCGCGTTGGGTGCTCGTTGACGATCACATGTGGTTGAATAGAGAGCTTGCTAGTCCATGGGCTGAGGGACCATGCATGAAGTAATGGATTCCGTCGCCGACTGCTCGTGACTCTTGTGGCTATTTTCACCTCTGGCGGACATTTGTGCCTCAATGCAGCAAGGGAAGCGCTTCGGACGGCGCGACCCAGTGCGGAGAGCGCGCGAGCAGCGATGGCGAGAGTTCCACTTGCCGCGCATTCATGACGCGCGGCGGCCTAACGCAGACCAACTGGAAGGGAACGCGCCGCTGCTGGAGCTGCTCCAGCGCGTGGCTGACGGGGTCGCGCGGTTGATGATGGCACGACCGCTGGCCCCACTTCCGTGGCTGGCCGACTACCTTCGTCGTGAGGTAGCTGTCGTTGTTGAGCACGATTACATGTCTGGCTCAGCTCTGACCGCAATTTGATGGCTGCAATGATGCAGTGCAAGGTGGCGTATCAACTGGAGCAAGCTCCTGAGGCCCAGCTCGTGCTCGAGATGCACAAGAAGCGCCGCATCATCCAACACGCGCTCAAGGACACCAAGGTGGGCGTGATCCTTCCTGTCATTCCCACTTGACGCCAACTTCTGACGGGAATGCTTTGGTGTTCAGGACGACGAAGTCGAGTGCAAGCGACTCATTCGTGCGGCCATCGCATTGGAGACGGCGCTGGAGCTCCCACCAGAGGAACTGCGTCTTGTACCAGCAGACCACGAGTTCCTCGCCACAGAGCACCGCTTGACTCAAGCAGACTGGAGCGTTAATGTCTCCAACCTTCCGCTCGGCGGCGTGGAGCCCACTCCATCATTGGAAGCGCCGTCAAAGGCTAGAGCCGACAGCCAACTACATCCAGAACACGATTTCCACCGCGAGCTGCAGCAGTGGCTGGAATCCTCGTGCTGGCACGCTGGCGTGCTCCGACGTGACTCGGACGCGTACTTTGATGCGGTGATGGCCAGCGTCACGGACGCACTGGTGCAACTTCTCCTCGCGCTGCCCTTGACGGCGGAGAGCGAGATACAATCCTCGTCCACGGCCCCTGCGCTCTGGCTGATCTCATACCTGAAACAGTCGCAGGCGACGGCCAGTGCCCAGCTAACGCTCTTCTTCAAGACCAACTACGAGCTCATGCGCACCGTGGATGCCCTCAAGCACCAGCAACGCGAGATGCACGCCCGCCTCGACCAGCTGAGAGAAGCGCACGCACAACTCGCCTTCGAGTTGCAAATGCGCGACCAGTTCGTCGCCAAACTCTCGACGAGCACAGCTACAACACGCACGGCCGTCATCATGGTCGGCTCGTCGTTCGAGCTCAACGCCCAGCGGCACTGGGTTCCGCCAAACCAGTTGCTGGTTCCTGAAGACCTCTCCGAGGACGAACTGATCGGGCTGAGAAGAGCGGAGCGCGTGCTCATGGAGCAGGACGAGCGCCGCTGGAAGTCGCTCTTGCGCGCGCAGCTCGAGTACGACGCGAGCACCGCGATCCAACGCATCCGGCGCGGCTTCGTGGCTCGGCGGGCCTTCCTCAACGAGATGCGCGCGCGGACGAGAGCCGCCGCCATCATCCAGCGCAACTACTTCCACTACCTCTACCACCGCGCGATCTGCCTGCCACGGTGGTGCCTGGTCGGCCGCGAGGTGCTCGTGGTGCCCAGCGTCGCGCAAAAGTGCGCCATCTCGTTCCAGTTCTACGCGCGCAAGGACTTCCCAGCAGGCAACTTCCGCCGGCTTGAGTCCGCGTCGTCGGTGGTGGCGCTCATGGCCGAGTGTCGCGAGGACGAGCGGTGCGCAGGCTTCTCCACCGACGGCTCGCTCAAGCGGTTCGTCCCGCGGGAGCTTTCGCAGCTCAAACCCATGGCCGAAGCAGTCATCGCCGCGTCGGTCGTGCAGCCACCAGGGCTGTACGTCAAGGTGCTGCCTCCGCGAGACGACCCGTCGATCGTGAACACGGCCATCATCACCGCCACCCCGCCCGATCGTTTCGGACTGGTCGAGATCGCTATGGACGGCCTGGGGATCACTGAGCACGTGCCGGTGACCAAGCTGTCGGACCGCTGGAAGCGCGTCCGCGTCATGAGGAAGCGCGACCCTCGCAGACCGCGCGCAGTCGTCTTTGGTCGCGGCGCCAAGCACCAGAGTCACGAGGAAGAAGTCGTCCGGCTGGACAACAACCTCGACATCGAGCGCGTGGTTGACGACGACGACGACGATGATCATGATCGCTCCGGCAGCAACAACGACGGTAGCAGCAGCGATGGCCTTGAGCTGGCGTTCCAGGATCAAGCAACGCGAGAGATCGTCGTCATCCCAGAAGCCGACACCGGCAGCGTTAACGCCAAGCCGCCGCGAGTGTTCGAAGACGCCGTGGAGCGCGAGCTGGAGATCGCAACCAGACGGCGAGCCTTCGAGGCCAGACGCGACGCCAAGTACGCTGCCAAGGTGCTCGCGAGCGCCATCCGACTGCAGTGCGCGTGGCGCTCCAAACGTGCGAGGGAGAACCTCCGCAAGCTGCTGCTGCTGCGTGTCAAGGAGAAGGAGCGCGAGCAGCTCGTGGCTCGCGTGCGCGTCGACAACAACGCTGTCAGCCGAGGCAAAGGCACGGCAAAGACCAAGCAGGGCGGGCTGTTCGGTCGGTGGCGCAAGGGGAACTAACCTGCACCATTTGAAGAAACCCTAGGCAGACCACATCCACAACGCGTCGTCAATGCAGTTCCCTATGTCTTTATTGCCCGGACCGATCTCTCAGCCCGCTCATCGGCTCCAATAGCCCACCCCAAAGCGCGTACACGTAGTCTATGGTTTCTTCTTGTGCGCCTTGCGAGCCCCGCCACTCGGCCCTGCTGCTTTCGTCGGGGACATACCGGGGATCGTCGCATGCTGAGTCCCATTCGCTCCCGCAGCAGCAGCGGTGTGGTGGTGCGGCTTGTGGGGCGGCTGCTGCCACGGGTTCCCACCAGCGGGCTTCCCTGTCGACCCGCTGCCCGGCACTCCCTTGCTCTGCGTGGTCGAGGAGACGTTTACTGGCGCAGGCTGCGCCGCCTTCGGTGGCGGGCGGTTCGTCCGGATGTAGAACAGCAAGTATGCCGTCTCGCTCAGCGCCGCGGCCTCCGAGATGGACAGCACGTGCTCGTCGTTATAGCGGAACCACTGGTCCTTGTTGTCGCGGCAGACGCACGTGTAGTGGCCGCCCGCGACGAACTTGCCAAGGTGTGACACCACCGCGAACAGCTCGTAGCGCGGAGGGTACGGGAACCCTCCGCTGTCGCCGTTGCTGCCGGCGTTCTCGGCGCGGCACGTGCTCGACAGGAACTGCGTCGGGAACTCAAAGTACGCCGGGTACTTGACGAACTGCGGCAGCTTGACGGGACCAATCTCCGGGTGGTACGTGAACCGCTTGATGTTGAGCGTGAGCACGACCGGGAGCGACTCCATTGACACGAACCGCTTCATGGACGAGCCCGGGTCCACGCCCTGGATCTCCTCCACCTCGAACGCCTTGCGGATCATCTTGTCCATCGTGTACGTCTTGAGCGGCTTGCTCGGAGCGCCAACAGCAGCGCCCACCACAGCATTCGTCTCCTGCTGCTCGAGCTCCAGGTTAAGGTGGAGACAGTGGAACGGCTCGATCGTGATCGAGCTTTGCTTCTTGCCGCTCTGCTTGAGCTCCGAGCGCAGACTGCCCTTGAACAGCCAGTTGATCGGCGATCGCGTCGTGTCCACCGGGTTCTGGCGGAGCACACTGCTCTTGCCGCGCTTGCCGACTTCGGCCCACCCGTCATCGAACTCTCCTCCCCACGCGCCTTCCGAGGTGCCGCCTTCGTGCTGTCCAGAAGCTGATGGCGCACTGTCGGTGCTTCGCTTTGTCTGCTTCTCGCACGACGGCGGCAACTCGAGCCCGCTCTTCTCGTACTCCGAGTGCAGGTTGTCGAGGAAGAACTCGAGGAACTCGAGCGCGTCCTCCTGCTCGCCGCGCATCTTCTGGAACTCGCTCAGCACGTCCATGAAGTAGCCGCTGATCTTGATGGGCTTGGGCGCCTTGCCGAGCATGTCGCCGTAGGAGCTCGCGAGGCCCAGGCGCACCCGCTCTTGCACTGCCGTCACGGACACGAGAGGAGCGTCATACCATCACGTCAGACGCTGTGGTCATCCACGAGTTATTACAGCGGTTCGGAGACGCACGCTGTGCCAGCGTGGGCTCCTCGAACTCGCGCGTGAAGGCCAGCATGTGGCGCCACGCCTTGAACCCCGATCGGGTCGCCAGGAGTTCACCCGTCGGGGCCACCGCACCCGAGATGTCGACCAGGAGGCTGTCGTGGACGGCAGGACGGCAGGGCGGCAGGACAGCAGGTTAGACCGCGTCCCTATCTCCAGCCACAGTGGCTCACCGCCGCGTACTTGAGGAAGGGTGGACATGACAGCAGCGACTGCATGATGACGTTCTGGAAGCACGTGTTGCCCTGGTTCACCAGCCCCCTGCCGCACGTCCGCACGCCTCACGTCAGCCAATCGGTCACCAACCGCAGGTCTACAGCCAGGACGCACCGCTTCTTCATCTCGTTGGCAGGCGCCGACACCTGCAGGCGCTCGAGCGCGCTCTGCATGGCCACGTCGAACGCCACGGGCTCCTTGGGCGTCGCCGCCGGGGCCGCCGCCTCTGCTCCACTACTAGGCACGGCCGCCGCCCAGGGAGCGAGCTTGGGGCCGCTAGGGGCGGGTGCACCCAGCGCCTGGGCCCACGACCGGCCCGCGTCAGGCCTGCTCTTGGCCGCCTGCTCCTCGACCGCTGCGCGTCGCGGCATGGTAATGGACGAGGTTATGGATCAATCAGTGGACGTCGAGACAAGGCAAGACGGCTGCAGCTGCAGGCTGTGCGGTACCTTGGCGCAGCACTTGCTGCGTCTCCTCGATGGAGAAGTCGCCGAAGGTGATGACGGGCGCGTCGTGCGCTGCGTCCGCGCCGCCGCTGGCGCCCACCGCCGCCATGACCGATCGCCTCGAGGTGTTGCTGGGGGAGACGGTTGAGTTGTATCATTCGGGTATGAGGCGGTGAGAATGAGGACGACCATCACTCACGATTGATTGGGAGTACTGTGGTGGGTTGGAATAGAAGACCTCTGATTCCGACTTCAACCAGGTCAACCAGGTCTAGACAACATGTGGACGGGAGACGAGATGGTGGTTGGTCCACAGTGGTCGGGTGTGTGTCTGCCGGTGTATTGGGGGTGGGTGGCTAGCCTAGAGCAGCTGGGCGAGTAGCGAGTGCGCGAGCAGGAAGGCGATCGCCAGGCCGCCGAGGATGATCGAGATCTTGTAGTCTGTCGGGAGCAGAGGCGTCCGTCAGTCGGCATCCCATCGAGCGTCGACCGGTGCGAAGGTGTACCTAGGAGCTCGTCGAATGCCGAGTCGCCCGTGGCCCACGTGAGCCGCAAGTCGGGCGACACGGCGGCGTAGAACGTCACGGCGCCGGACAGCAGGCAGAGCAGGCCGTTCCACAAGAACAGCGTCGGAGTCGCGCTGCGCTTGGCGATCACCGTCGGCACGATGAGACTGGCGAGGACGGTCGCCACGGTCGCGATCGCATTGGGCGAGTCGACGCGCAGAGCGCTCAAGTCCTGGAGGAAGCAACAACAGCATCGAACGGTGAGTGGCTGTGAGAACGCGACCTGCCTCACGCATGCGCCTACCTTGAAGCCTTCCAGCGGGCCGTCGAGAAGAAGCGCTGCCTCCGCATGAATAAATAGCAAGAGAATAAATAGCACCAGCACGGCCATGAACGCACTCAGTCCAAGCCCCACTGTGCCACCAATCACGCGCTTCGCGGCCGACACCACGACTTGGAGCCCGCCAGCCACCTCGCCGCCTTGCAGCGGAATGTCGTGGCGAAGGAGGTACTTGTCCGCACCGCCGCTCACCAAATGGCAGAACGGCGAGTTCTTGTCCGGGGACGGCGCGAAGCTCATGCCTGTGATCGCGAACGTGTGCTGCTCCTGCGAAATCTTCTTGTACGGCTGAAGCGTCGACGCCAAGAACACCTTCATGTCGCCGGAGACCGCGGCCGTGCACACAAACTTGTCATCTTGACTCACCGAGAGACTCGCCACGGGCTTGTCGCCAGCGATTGCAGACGCCTCGACCACCCAGCGCCACTGCTCCGAGTTCTCCTGCGTGATCGACTCGGGCACCCACTTGAGCAGAATAGAGTCGCCACGGGCTGGCGTCAGTACCGTGTACAGCGCTCGCCCGTTGTTGGCGAACTGCACGCAGCGGAACTGGTGCTTGCGCGGGCCAGGCAGCGGCTTGGTCGGTAGCGTCTGGAAGGCAAGGTCCAGCGCGTCATCCTTGGAAAACCTCCAAATCGGCGTGTCCTCCGTCAGGCGCCACAGGTGGCATGACTGGTCTTCCGAGCTGGAAACCACCAAGTTGCGGTGCGAAAGGTCGACGTTGACGCCACGGATGCGCTTCGTGTGCCCGCGGTACTCTCGTGTCAATGCCACCATCGCGCTCCCTCCCAGCGCGATGTCTCCGACCTTTGGCGCCTCGATAACAGTCTCAGTATGCTCGCCGTGCTCGGGGACGCTGCAGTTCAGAGACGAGGAGGAGCCGTGGGCACGGTCGGAGGACGACACCTCGCGCTTGAAGCTCCAGACGCGGACGACGCCGTCCTCGCCGCCCGTCAGGATGGTCGAGTTGCCGACAAAGCATGCCGTTGACTGGGCACAGCACGTCACATGGTTATTATGACGGGAATGCAGAGCAGTCGCGCACGAGTCGGCCTCACCTGCGAGCTCTCGTGCTCGGCAAAGTCCGTGCGGAACTTGACCAGCAGCGCCATGCTCTTGGCTTTGGTGTCGATCTCGTAGACCCAGCACGCCGCGTTCACCGACACGGCGATCAGCGAGCCCTGCAGGAGCGCACAGTCCGTCAGCCTTGCCGTTCTCAGCGGTCCTCTGGCCGCCAGCAGACACGTACGTTGTGGGAGAAGGCGACGCCCGACGCGAGCTCCATGCCCGTCTCTACCGACATTTCCTTCGAGAAGCCCGACGGATCGCTGTCCGACAGCTGGTACACGTCCTGGCACAGGGCATCAACCGACAACGACCGTGTTAGCGCCGGCATGCAGCAACGCCCGAGCGTCGGGGGCGGACGGGACGCACCACCGTGTTCTTGATGCCCGACTTGAGCGAGCCGCCACCGCCGCAGATGGCGAAGAACCCGTGGGCGTACGACAGCCCCATGATCGGGTACTTGACCAGCATCTTCGCTCGCCCCTTCGCTGCCCCTGGGAGTGCTCCGCCCCGCAACACTCGCTGCTTGCGCCTGCCTGTCTGAAGCGTCCGCCGTGCCGGTCGTCGCTCGTTTTCCGTAGTGTCAGTCACGTTCCCTCGCGAAAGGAGAGGGCGGTGGTATTCGTAATAGTGACATACGTTATGGGGAATAAACAGGGTTTCCGATGATGCTTCGATATAGTGACACACGTGGCACCGTTTGCGCGCACCTCTGCGGGGCAAAAGATACGCTCGCATAGAAACTCAGACTCGGTAGGGTTTATCACTAGGGTTTGCACAACCACACGTAGGGTTTGCATCGCTATGCCGGGAGCTGGCCGCCGACGCCCCGGGCGCTGCCCTTCTCGTGGCGCGAGACGAGCGCCAGCGCGTTGAGGTAGAGCGCGAGCGAGAGCGCGGCCAGCACGAGTCCGCCGCCGAAGTGCGCGTCCTGCAGCGCGCTGGCCTGCGGGATCCAGAGCACCAGCGCCAGTGCCGCGCAGAGGGCGGCGAGCAGGACGAGCGCCTTGCCGCTGGTGCTCAGGAGCCGCTTCTCGCCCGGCGGGAAGCACACGACGCTGATCAGCAGCGCGAGCAGGCCGAACAGTCCGAGGACAGGCGCCGCGAGCTCCAGCACGAGCGACGAGTAGCCCAGCGCGCCGCACGAGCGATCGAGGAAGGCGGCGAACGTCGTCTCGTTCTGCGCCGCGAGCGCCGCCAGTATCGACACGTAGTCCTCTTGCGCCGTCGTGTTCGAGGACGCGGCCGCCAAGCCGCTGCACACGCTGGTGTCGTCGTACACCGAGTTGTTGCCCGCGAACAGCGCGGGCAGGGCGACGCTCGATGGCACGTGGAAGTAGAAGCACTGGTCGAACGAGCGGGCGAGCTGGTTCGACCGGACGCTCCCGTCGATGCAGAAGCCCCACACGCCCGCCGTCAGGTCTGCCGCCCGCACGGCGCTCTGTGCGTCGCTGGCGGAGAAGCTTGTCGCGCTCCACAGCGGCAGCACCAGCGCCGCCGTGTTGAGCGCCACCGCGATGCACAGCGCGACGAGCGCCACGCCGCCCGCGAGCGAGCACGCCATCGTTACTGGCGGCAGGGAGTTGGTTGATGCGCGTCTTGATGGCGGTTCAAGAGTGAGAAGACATGGTGTGCGGGGATGTGAGATGAAGTGTGAGAGTATCCAGCTCACGCTGTATCCACCTGCCATCGAGAAAATCAGGTGCCAAGTAACGATGAGCTTGGTGGTCAAGACATCCAAGCTCGGCAAGTGAAGTGTATTTGGGGTTTAGTAGTCTACAGCGGATGGACTCTGGTGGTTGTGGCGCTTGGCCTCTTGTATCTGTCACGACTGCGAGAGCACGTAGAGCGGGCCGGCCCAGACCAAGTCAAGCTCGTCGACTGTTCATGGAGCACGAACGACCAATGCGGTGTTAGCAACCTGCAGCACACCGGCGTGTGAGCGAGACACTTACATTGATCTCGGAAGACGGCGATGAGCGCCATCCCGACGAGGTACAAGACCGACGCGGAGACGCTTAGCTGGAACGCCCCGGCCAGTGTGATGTCGTCCTCGTCGTTCAGCATCCGTGACTGAAACACCCAGAGGATGTACGTCAGCAGCGTGGCGAAGAAGGCGAGCACGGCCATGATACGCCCGAGCAGGATGATGAGCGACGAGGTCTTGCGGAACGTGACGCCGAGCATCAGCGCGACGAACGCGAACACGCCCGAGAAGATGCTGATGGAGCCGAACGCCAGAGACGCGTGACCCACTCCGCCGCACGATGTGCTCAGGAACTTGTCGAACGTCGTGTCATTCATGCCCGCTGAGTACGCCAGCGCGCTCGCGTACTCCAGCTGCGCGTCCCTGCCGAACACGCGCGCCTTGCTGTAGTCGTGGCACACGCTGCCGTGCGAGAAGTTGGTCGTGAGGCTCGGGACGACCTGTGTCAGATTGTATCTGGTCGGCGTGCGGAACAGGTAGCAGTGGTTGAACGTGTCCGACGCGTTGCCGAGCGCGGACGAAGACAAGAGCTCCACGTCGGTGCAGAAGCCCCATAGCCCCGCCGCGAAGCTGGCGCTCGAGAGCTTGGCGAGCAGTGAATCGTTCACCGCGTTGCTCGTCGTCCACATGGGCAGTATGAACGACACGAGGTTGAGCATCACGGACGTGAAGAAGATCAGCAGCGCCAGCGCGCTGATCTTGGTACAGCCCATCGCTTCGTCAGTTCTGTTGTCGCTGCTGTCGTCGACGGCCGATGGCCTCGCTTGACGGCGAGCGTGTTGAATTGTGAGGAGGGCGGCGAGCACCTCGTGCGTGACCGAAGTGTGCAATGGGTACTCTTGTTGTCATGTGGTTGATGATGACCTGCTCGAGTTTACCGATCGCATATCAGCTTTGTAAAAATAATCAATTATTTGAGAAATTGGTCTTTGACAATTTTCTTCAGCATGTGACATCTGTGAGTATGATCGCTGCAATATGTTATTTGCTACAGGTTATCAATTGATTAATGAATGTGGTGCCGCAAAATCCGTCGCGGAATCCAGTCCAGTCCAAAGACTTGCCTGGGATCTTTCTGAGATGGGTGCGCGACGACCCCATCCGCCGAGCAGGTTTCACCCGCAACGACTGCAACTGTGCAACGTGGGCGTGCGACGCTTCCTTTCACGGGATATTCGCTCGACTGGCGGTGCGTGTTGGCTGGAACTTCCTGCTTCATCCCCACTGGCGCGCGGACACTGAGAGGGAGGGAGGCTCACTGCAGATGAAGCGCATTGGTGTATTCTCACTGAATGCAAAGATCAAGCCCAGGACGAGAGCAAGCTACCTCGACCATAGCTAGCCGCTCTCTTGCATCCCCGCCACGCAAAAGCCCGGGCTCCTGACGTACACGCCGCCGATCTGCGCACTACTTGCCGATGGCCGCGTGGCGAGCGACGAGGCCGAGGCCGACGAGATAGAGCGCCGCGGCGATCACGCTGATCACGAACGAGCCGTTGAGCGTCACGTCGTCCTCGTCGCCGAGCATGTGCGACTGGGGCAGCCACAGGATGAACGTGAGCAGCGTGGCGAAGAACGCAACCACGACCAGGATGCGGCCGACCACGACGAAGAACGACTTGCTCTTGCAGCACGTGATGCCCAGCGTCAAGAAGGTGAACGCGAGCACGCCCGCCGACATGCTGATGGCGCCGAGGACGAGCGAGGCCGAGCCCAGCCCGCCGCACGACTTGTCCAGGAACGAGCCGAACGACGTGCCGTTCATGCCCGCCACGTACGCCAGAACGCTCGTGTACACGAGCAGCACGTCGTCGCCCGCGTCCTGCGACTCCTTGTAGCCGTCGCACACGCTGTAGTCGGAGAAGTTGGACATGAAGGTGTCGTCGATCTCGGTGAGGTCGTACTTGGACGACGTGTGGAAGAAGTAGCAGTGGTCGAACGTGAGCGTCTCGTTGGCCGAGGACGCGCCCGACTTGAGCTCCACGTCGGTGCAGAAGCCCCAGAGGCCCGCCGCGAAGTCGGCGCTCGTGAGCTCGTCCGCCAGCGACGCGTTCACGACCGAGCTCGTCGTCCACATGGGCAGGATAAATGACGCAATGTTGAGCGCGGCGGCCGCGAACAGCACCAGCAGCGCCACCATCCCCGCGCACGAGCACGCCATCCTGCTAGTCTCTCCCCTTGTCTCTCTCTCCTCTGGGCTGGGCGTCTTCTAGCTTGGCGCGGCGGAACGAAATCCCGAATGGCTTCTCGGTGAATGCGACTGTCCGATGGACGCAAAGCGCGACGAGTGACCAGCGCATGCAAGGCATACAAAACGCAAAACAAGAAGATTCGAGGGTGAAAAATCAGGTTTCGCGGGGCCTCATCACGACACGAAAATCAGCCACTTGAAGCTTCAAGCCGTTGCAAGAACTGGAAGCATGGAATTCTGTCCGGAACGGTAGGATGGCAGTGACAACCGAGACTCTGAATGCGATCACCACTCGAGGAACTCGCACAAGAAAGAATGCATGGCGACTGTCCATGCATTGAGGAGCTGTTTACGCTCAAGGCTTTTCTCCAAATTGCGGACGGTGGCTTCGCGTCATTGGCATCGACCGTCCGACAAAACTAAAAATGGGCGACCGCTGCGATACCGCGCTGTAGTATCTTCCGCAGGCAGCTGGAATTTCGGCGTCGCCTCCCGATCGCCTCCTTCGCCCGCAGCTTCTCTTTAATTGTGTCGCACGACGAGGGTGGCACTGGAACAGGAGCTTGTAGCAACGGGGTCGTTCTTACCGTCACAGTCTCAGGTGCGGTCAAGGCCTCCGCCACAAACGCTTGGTCATTATCTCATTCACCCTCCGCCAGCCACATCCCAAGTCCCAGTCGCCTGGAGCCTCGTCGACTTCCAAGCCACCCGCCCGCACCTGGGCGTGATGGCTCGCAAGGGAAGGCGCCCTGAGGGGTCCGTGAGCGAGACGGCCGCGCAACCAAGGCCCCCTGCTACAACTGCGACCCCCGAGCCGGCTGCTGACCGAGCGCTGACGCATCCACAGGAGTGGTTCGACCAGAGAGTGGCGCGAGAGCTGTGGCTCCCCGGAGCACTCGCCGATGCTCACCGCGGGACACGGAGCGGAGACGTGATCGATCCTCTCCTGACGTCATGGTTCGACGTGCGCAACTACTCGGACGTCCCTCGCGACCGACAATGGCTGCAGGAGCGACCCGACAAGATCGA
>JAADYF010000372.1:0-23336 GCA_023338175.1 Phytopythium delawarense
GAGATTCGGCACACGGCAGTCGTGCTCAGACAGATCCACATTGAAGCCGCGCATATAGCCAACTTCCATGTTCTTCGATGTCTGAACGCTGGGATCAAGCTGCCGAAGCTGGACCAGACGTTCTTCCTGCGATGCTGCCAAACTGTGCGTGCAGAAGGCATCAACTGTAAACCACGGCGGGTTGTTCAACAGAATACGATGCTTCGACAGAGAGCCCCGAGCGAAGGCGTAGACACTGACTTCCTGGAGTCGACACGTCTGTATCGCGTTGGTCGAGAGAGCACCCGTGGCTACACCGCGCTACCCGTTATGGCCTACAACAGCAACCAGATTCTTTCTTTGGCAGGCCAAATGCGAGTCAACGCGGAAAATATGATCGCAGTTCCTTTTCGGAGGCGGCTCACCATGTGGATTCGGATGAAGCTTCAGGAAGGTGCGACCGAGACGGCGTCCAGTGGAGAAGTCGAGCGACTCGTTCAAGCGTGCTATCACGATGAATGCGACGGCTTCATGGAGGACGAGGCCCTGCTACGTGAGTGGTTAGGAGGCGAGAAGTTGTTGCCTCATGAGCACATCATCAAGGCGAACCTCGGCCACTTTGTATCGAAGCTGTACGAGATCTCGTGCCAGGTGGAGAAGTGGCAGCAGCAACACGAACAGCAGAAGCGAAGCGTGCACGGCTTTTCGCTTCTTCCATGCCCGAGCTCATTCTCGGCGGCGCACATGGTGATCGATGAATCGACTCTACACGTCTATTGCGCTCGAAATTTTGCGGCTACTGCCAGGAATCCTGCGAACATTACTCTCTCTCCGACGGGAAAACTAGAGTCTGCAGCGAAGGTGTGCGAGAAGAAGGAGCTGTACTTGAGAAGCGCGTTCGACGTGACGCAGTTTGAGACCATGGCCCCAGGTGTTGGCGTCTCAAAACGTGTGTTCAACGCAATGGACCATGTCACCAAAGCACCAATATCAAGCCGACTGTTTGCCAATCAGGTCACAACGAATGGCTACAGCGCCTCCGTGCTCCTGACACGACCGCAGTCTGCGCTGGAGCTGCTTCGTGGGAAAGTGGCAAGGGCAGCAGATTCTATTACGACAAAGAGGGCAAGGAAGACAAGGGCGGAGTGGGCCGTCACCAAGAACGAGCTGGAATGGGAGGCTCTGGCCGACGGATTCGAGGCGGACATGATCGTTCGCATCGACCCAGGCATGCATCACATGTGCACTTCAGTGAGTCAAGGCAACATGCTTCGGTCGGAGGAGCAAATGAGCAAGAGGAAAGACAGGAACAGGCAGCACCGGGCTCGAAGAAGACGACGTCGGAAGAAGAGTCGGCCTCGAGTTTGTGGGCGTACGGCACATCGACAAGTGGATCGTCCGCCACGCACATTGAGAGACAGTCAGCTCATCCACAAGATCTCCACGCGCGAGTACAGACATCTTTCCGGTTCGAACAAGGCGCACTTCTGGTACAAGAACATGACAAAGAACACGACCATGTTTACTGACGTGGTGACGGGCATGCCGTATTTCAAGACGGCCAGCTTTGCGACCTACCTCTCGAGCCTGACTTACTTCTGGAAGCACGTCGGCTTCTTGATCCAGTTTTCTGCAGACCATGCTTTCCTGAAGTGGCGGTTCTCTCGACAGAGGATGAAGCAGAAGACGTTGGACGCGCTAGCAAGGTGGATTGTTCCTGTCGCGAGCCCCAAAGTCCTCATCGGATATGGTGATTGGTGCAACCGTGGCGATGTTCTAGGCATCAGAGCGCCAGTGAAGGACTTTCGGATAGCTCTTGCGAAGCGGGCGACAGTGATGACTGTTCACGAGTTCCGGACGAGCAAGCTGTGCTCATGTTGCCAACAACGTCTGCAGGAACCCATCCTCTCAGCCAGAGTTTCCGAAGACGAGTTCATTGTGAAAAGGACCAGAAACGCCTTTGCGCTGTCCCTCCAGTGTTTGCAAGGCGCGGATCTGGGACAGAGACGTCAATGCAGCCCGCAACATCCTCCACCTCCTGAAAATCAAGCTCTTCGGCCTCGAGAGCCCAAGAGCTTTTTGTAGAGACCTCCAGTCGGAGACCCTGCTACGTGGACCGGTGCATCTGTAGGAGAGCCTCCATGTTTGCGTGCGTGAGAAGTCAAATGCACACGGTGCAAGCCCGTATGCTAGAGGGAGCCAGCCATCGGGAGGCGAACGTCGCGTTGCGACGTTCAGGCTTAATCTAGTACGTTCGCTTCAACGAGGCATGGCTACACTTTGGGCTCCCTTCATTGCTGCCGTGTTTGTGTACGTATATCCATGCAGCGCTTACTCCTCGGCGATGACGTCGCGCTTGTCGATCGTGGCCATCACTGCGGGCGTGGTGGGTCTGCGTCCCGTCACGGCGGTGCGCCGCGGGGTGGGCTCGGCCATGGAGATGCTGCGGCGCAGCCACGGGGTCTTGAGCGCGTCGTGGACGGTCATGCGCTCGGCCGGGTTGATGCGCAGCAGCCCGTCGGCTAACTCCAGCAGCTCGTCGGACAGTGGACAGACCGCCGACTGCTCGAGGTACATGGCCTTGAGGTACGAGCGCAGCCCGATGCGCCGGAAGAGCTGGAAGCCGTTATCGTCGGGCGACGCGGCGTCGAACAGCGGCTTCTTGGCTAGCAGCAGCACGAAAATGACGCCGACAGCCCAGACGTCGGCCTTCTGCATGTCTAGCCGCACTTTGGCGCTCTCGTTCGGCACGTCCTTGTACGTGAACAGCTCCGGCGCCGCGTACGCGCGCCGAGAGATGGACACGGCGCTGAGCGGTTGCGGCGCGTTCTCGACGCCCACGAAGATGGCGCGGTCGAAGTCGCCAAGCTTGAGCACGTTCTCGCTCGTGACGAACACGTTCTCGAGCGCCAAGTCGCCGTGCACGATGCCGTTCGAATGCAGGAAGGCGAGTCCGGAGCAGATCTGGAACAAGGAGTCGCACACCTCGGACTCGGTCGGTAGAACGCGCAGCCGCAGACCCTGGACCGGGTCGGCGATGTACGCGTTCATGAGGTTGCCAAGCTCGCAGAACTCGACGATCACGTGCAGCTTGTCGTGGAACGAGTAGTAGCCGGCCAGGTGCACGAGATTCGGGTGCACTCGGCCAAGCAGCGCCTCGCAGAAGGTGGCGATGAACACGAGCACCTCGAGCTCGGTACGCGCGCACTGGAGCGTCTCCGTGGTCACGCGCAGCTTGGTGCACTTGTCGACGAACAGGTACTTGAGTTTCTTGCGCTGCAGCTTGACGTCGGCGACGACGTCGACTCGGCGCGCCGGATCGATAGCGTGGCACAGGTTCCACTCGATCGAGAGGCTGCGGAACGCCGTGAAGATTGGCGTCACAGGCAGCGGGACGACGATGCTGTCGCGCACGACGGACCGCCGCCGCACCGTCGCGTCCACTTTGGCGTGCAGCTCCTGCAGGAACAGCGAGCGCTTGGTCTTCTGCCGCTCCACGGCGCTCTGGCGAATCCCCATCCTGCTGAAGGACGGCTGCGGCCCCAGCGACTTCGAAGTGTCTCGCAAAAGTCGGACTGCGTGGCAGTGCCAGGCAGACACATGAGCACGCAGTGCTTGACAACATCTATTGATAGAGAAGATATTCATGAGAGGGAATGTGCTGAGACCTTTGTTGAGGTCCATCAGTTGCGCTCAGCTCATTCAAATTCAGCGCATCAAGTTGGTTCATCGAGGTCAGTCCAGAGCGCTGTTGGCATCCTCGACTGCCAGCGGATAGAAGCCTTCATGGACGGGTCCACAGCGAACCCGGTTCTGAATGGGCTGTGTCTGCGTTGGGTCCATCAGCACTGAGTAGTCTGGATTGGACGCCAGCTCCGCTTGGGAAGGGAAGCCGCTGCGGTCGCCTGTCGCAGTGTATCGCTTCAGCGCGCCGCAGTATGGTGTGCCTCCAGCTATGAAGACCACATTCGGATCAGCCCACGACCAGAACGAGAACACGGAAGTGTTGGCTACGTGGACCGTCGAGAGTGTCGGCGACGGTTCCGTCACGTTGCGCGGCAACTCGGTCACGAGAGTGCGTCCAAGATGCAGCTGGATGAGATTCTCGCCTTGGAACACCTCCACTGGCACGTGGGAGATGGGAGTCCCGTACACCGACAGGTAGATCGGCTGCAGACGAACGAGGGAGGCTGGCAGCTCCGTCAGCTGGCTGAACTCGGCGTAAACCATCGACCCAATCGGCCAGATCTCGTCCAGATCCTCGGGGAACGAGCGGAGGTTTGTCACGATGAACTCAAAGTCACGGAGCATCGGAGGAAGGTCGCGACCCAGCAGCCCCGCTGGTACCTCGCCGTTCGTCATGTTCACCCGCACGATGAACATGGTGATCATGAACGGATGGTGCTTTCGCGTAATGCCCGCGTCGGCCCCCCATTCGACGATGGTCGAGTTATAGATCTTCAACCCGTTCAGGTTCCTGAAGTCCTGCAGCAAGGTGGGGATCTCGAGCGCTGGGCAGTGCTTGATAAGCATCTGGACGGCTGTCGAGCGGTCGAATGCGCTCCACTGTTGTGTAATCTCGGGCTTGGAGCCCTCAATGTTCAGGCGGTAACAGTTCACCTCGACCAGGTAGCACGACGGCTGAGCGACTCCCCACGGTCGTACCTGGAGCATGCATTGGGGCAGCGCCGGCATCACTTCCGCATGGATGTGGAGTCCCAGCACGGCAGTTCCCCACACCATGAGCAAGTAGTACGCGAACTTGAGCTGCATTCGCCGCTCCAGCACTTCCGTTGCCTCGGTCGCTTTCAGGGACGCGATCGAGGCGACTCGAGACGTCGCAGTGGCAAACGACATCGTCGCGCGCCGCATGTATCCAGTGAATCGGTCGCTAGTGGTGGCTTTCCTCGACTCATTCGGGGCTAAAGTCAGCATCAAGGTCGACGTCGACTTGAGAAGCATGGGCGAGTGGTGCGGGGCGGCGTCGAGGATCCGATTTGAAGGCGCTATACTCTGCCCAAGCATGACCTTGATACTCGTGCTGGTGGACAAGATCCCCATGGAGAACCACACTCGGCTGAACAGGTCACTTCCGGACATGACGAGCAGAAGCTGGAGCTCGTTCATCGCTCGAGCAGCCCAGTAGTCGTTGTACCACAGCTCGGCCGGGAAGCCTTTTATCTCGAAGTCGTATGCGCTCACATAGTTGGTCAGGATCGTGACCGGGATGCCCACGCTGGTCACAAGATCTAAGACAAGGTCGAGCGCGAGACTCGCGAGACGCCGGCGCTGCTCGTTGTGCTTGAGCACGTGGTGCAGAAGCAGCGGCGACCAGCTATTGATCACCAAGAGAGTCACGAAGAAGTGATTGACGGTGTCTCTGGGAAGCACTGCGCTCATCCGGTAGGCCTGAGTCGACCGGAGCGTGGTCTCGACGACTTCCCGGACGATCTGGAGGCGGTGGAAGTGCTTGCCATTGACGCCGAAGAAGCCGTCGCGATGCAGCAGCTTGTAGTACAGCCACCGGACAAGCGATAGGAGAGACACGATTGGGTTTCTCCCTGCTGGTCTCTGCGCTCGTCGAAGGTGCCCACTCGGGCTTGAGCGGGCAGCGAGCGGGGTGAAGCGCAGCGTCCGCCACCGCATGGAGCCGGCTAGCATGAGCAGCAGGCAGAGCGCGTGGAAACCGCCCAGTAATCCGTGCACGACCGCGATCGGGTGGTGATACGGCGAGGGCATCCCGAGCGGCAGGAACTCGAGCACCGTGTTGAGGTACGTCCCGTTGAGCTGCCAGTAGAAGAGCGCGTACGCGAGGTTGTACCCCGCGGCGACGCCGTGCACGGCCAGCAGCACCAGCCACCAGAGCGCGAACCGCCACCGCGACAGCAGCAAGACCTCCGCGCTCATCTCGACGCCTTGATATAGCTATTGTGCGCTTCTCAGAGAAGTCCGGTGCGTTCGAGCGCAGCAGCAGATGCCGAGCACTGCTGCATGCCTGTGTCTATCATTAGCCACCCGCTGTCATCATTTTTGGCTTCAAGTTGCACACTTCAACTTGACGGTAAATTCCGGTATATCGTTCCCGCTTCCAACTGGGACCGGTAGAACACCGGTAAATAGAAGCGAACGTTGTGCCCGTTTCTATCCATTTCTATCGGTTTCTATTTCACGCAAAACCTCATTGAGACCGGTTTGAACCCGGTATATTCGGCAAACCCATTGTCGAACACATCAAGAAGCAGCGTCAAGATTCTTGACTCGAGAAGCAGCGTCGAGAAGCAGACCAAGCCAGAAGCGGCGGAGAGATGGCGGTGGAGGTGGAGGAGGACCCGAGCAGCCAGTTCGTGGACTTCACGAACGCCACGGCGCTCGAGCAGTTCGCGTCCGACCTGGAGCAGGCGCTGATCGCGTGGCAGCTGCCGAACAAGGGCCACGCGTCGCTCGAGGCGCTGGCCGCGGCCTTTCCGCCCGAGGCCGATCCTGGCGCCGAGCTGCCGCCGCGCGGCCACGGAGACGGCAGCCACCCCGCGGTGTATACGCGCGTGGTCGAGTTCGCGCAGACGCCGGCAGTGCTGTACACGCTGTCGCTGTTCGTCGGGTCGGCGCACGCGGGCCCCGAGCCGAGTGGCGAGAAGGACGGCCGGGCCCGAGGCTCCGCGCGCGGCAAGAAGTGGCAGGAGGGGATCGAGCACTTTACACCGGCGATGCTCTCGCTCGTGGACGCCTCGCGCGACTTCAAGTGGAGCGGCGAGCGAGACGCGGGCGCTGGTGCGCGCGGCGGCGACGACGCCATGGCCAGCGGCGTGTTTGACGGCGCGGACGACGGCGCGTTGCAGCGGTCGCTGGTGTTTGAGAACGTGCAAAAGTGGCTGGGCATTGACGAGTTCCTGTTCTTGACCCGAGCGACGCGGTATGACCAGAAGAAGGAGATGGTCGACCGGCAGAAGGCGCGCGGAGGCAGCGTGGACTCGACCGACTCGGCGGCGGACGCTCTGAACGCGCAACTGCAGTCCACTCGACTTGGCGAGGCCGATGGCGCTGCTCCGTCTGCTGGCGACTCGGCAGGCTTCGTGGGTGCGGATAGGATCTCTGACGTCGCGATCGATCAGAACGAGTCGGGCTTGCTGCTCTCAGCGCTCATGATCGCCTTGAACAACTGCAACTGCACCATCCCAGCGTTTGTGCCAGTGTTCGAGACGTCAAGAGGCACGTGGATCGGATCGGCCGTGCCGGGGGAGACCGGGAACGTGGCCATCTCGTTTGAGACCGACTCGGTGCCGGAGCTGAACCCGAACCAGAGCTGCATCAGCGGACTCCTCGACTTCTTCAAGCTCAAACTACAGTTACCCCCGCAGGTCGAAGAAAAGTGTCGCCTCGCGGCGGAAGACACGGGTGAAGTCGCCATGGGGATGGCCGTCTCGGCTTCGTTTGGGTATACGTGGGTACGATCCGATGATCCGCGTGAAGATGCCGCAGTCGACAAGACCAAACACCCGGCGGACTGGATCGAGTTCATGGCGCACCTTGCACAAGCGCGTCCGGGACATGTCCAACAAGTTTCCAGCAGTGTCTTTGGGACGCAAATGAGTCCATGTCTCGGCCCAGGGTCGTCGTCGCTGGCAGGTTTGGACTTGAAGGTCGGATGGCCAAACCTGCGCGAGGGGACGTACGTCGACAATGTGGTGCATTCCACCCTCGATCCTCAATCGGCTCCGGACTGGACGTTGAAGGTGCTCTTCCGGAATCTCGTGACGGAGAATGCGCGGAAGCCCAACCTACCGCTGAGCAAGATGGTCGCCAATCTGGTTCAGGCGTATTCCAACTCAAAGGAGCTCAGCAAGGACATTCTGGTGTCGGAATTGGCTCCAAACATCAACGACTACCCGCCGCAGTCGACGGCATCCAGCTCGTCAACGCCCACTCCAACGCCGCCACCGTCAGTGGGGAAGGAGAGTTCAACCGAGAACCATTCGTTCGCTTCCAACTCGCGACTCCATGACTCTATCCCGGCTTCACGTGCTGCCGCAGTTATCGGAAGTGCGATCGGCTCGATCATTTCTGCTGCAACGTGGAAGGCGGCAGATGTCGAGGAGATCCGACGCATCCTGTCTGAGCTGTTCGACCAAGACGACTCGACGCGGACGGCGAGCGAGTATGTCCCGTCAGCTAGCGCAGTGCAGCACGGCGCGCCGGTCGGTCAGCTGGTTTCCATCTTGGCCTGCCGAATGGGACAGCTACGTGAGTGTGCATGAGCCGAGTATGGGATGGTGCTGTTATGACTCTAACCTCACGACGTCGCTGTGTTGGTTCCTCGGATGCAGACGGTATCAACTCGATGGCCCTGCTGTGGGTGGAGTTTGTCAAGGGCCTTCGAGAGAGATGGTTCCAGCAAAAATTGCTGCCATTCATGGTACGTCGTGCTATTGACTTTGACTTGTGAACTGGAGTTGGGCCTTACCCACGTGCAAAATGCTCAGAGCACCGCGGTCGACAACGGAATGAGCAACCACAGCGGCAGCTCCACATCGCTGAACGCTCTCTTCTTGCTGGACTCGGACGCGTTTCGACTGCCGCAGCCCGATTTTCATCAGTGCCTACTCCACCAGAAGCTTCAGCTGTTGAACTGCTGTATCCTCAGGGAAGCCGAGGCTGCACGCTCCCAACGACAGTCTCACATATCTCCGCCGCCGCACTCGGCTATGTCCGAGTTGACTGCGTTCACACTCGACGACGGGGATGGAGAGGAGATGACAATCGAAGTCGAAATCGAAGATGTGGAAGAAGGGAGCCCGAGCGACGATGAGTTCTTCGACAGCGTCGAGCAGTACGAGTCGCCGCGGCCGACCATCCACCCTATGGTGTCCACGACTTCTGAAGGGGGGCTGCGCACGATCCCTGATGTGGTATGCTTGCGTACGAACGCCCCAATGATCGAGCCAGCCACGCAGATCGCTGTTCCGATGACGGAAGACGTTGCGAAGCAGCAGCAAGACCTGCTGACCCGCCTTGGCGTGAGCTTGGAGTCGGCCATGTTACGCCAGCAGATCCAGAGCACGGTGCTCATCTCGGACATGCAGGCATTCAAAGCGGCCAATCCTGGCAGCTGCCTGGTCGATTTCATCCGCTGGTACTCTCCGAAAGATTGGATTGCGTTCGACCCGCTCCAAGGCGACCAAGTCGAAGCGAGCCTGCCTGAGGACGGGAAAGGAGTCTGGTGGTTCGAGAAGCAAGGCATGCTCTCGGACCGCATGCGGTTTGGCCCGTCAAAGGAGCACATTTGGCAGCACATGTGGGAGACGAGTCCGCCAGTCCCGGTCAGCCGCCAGAAACCGTTGTTCGACCCGGTGCAGGAGTCGGAGAAGCTGTTCCACTACTTGGAGACCATGTCGCCTCACGAAATGCTCCACCAGGCGCTGTCGGGTGCGATTTCTGGCGCATTTTTCGCGTTGGAGACGGCACTTCTACCAGTCCCGATCGAAAAGCTGCCTGTCGTGCAAGGAGCGGTCGAAGAGCTCCGCGTCTGCGGGAATCGCGCGATTGCGATGCTGGACGAAGCACTTGCCGAGTCGGAGCTGGCATTCCCAGCGGGACAGAAGGACGAACAGGAGCGCGCGAGAAGTCAGATGCAGGTCGCGTTCGAGATGGCCCTAGACGCGTGCTGGAAGCTCGTGCACGGCGTCGAGTGCGTCGAAGCGCTGGTATCGAACGCGCTGGCGGTGATCCAGTACTTCCCGCACGAAGACGAGGCGAGCGAAGCGCAACGACTCGAGCTGATCAACTTGCTGCTCATGCAGTCGCTTCCTGCCGGTCTCCGCAGAGAGGACAGCGCGTGGACAGCCCCACAGGAGGTTGATCGGCAGATCTCCTCGCTGCTTCAGACGCAGTCGATTCGGAGGCGAGTCGCGTCCATCGTGCTGGAGAACCCGGCGCTCGGCGGGCCCGTCGAGCGCGAGTACGTGCTCCGCTGCGTGTGTCCGCGGCCGTTCCTCCGCGACTACTACGGGGACATGGAGGCCCTCGAGACGGATGATAGCGACAGCGACGCCGCGAGCGCGCTCGACGCGGTCTCTGTCACTTCGGGCGGCGCTGGGGATGGACGCTATCCGTCTGTGCCGGCGGGGATGGGGCTTGAAGAAAGCCCGCTCGTGGTCAATCGCATGTACGCCGCGTTCCGGAAAAACACGGTCCGGTTCGCGCTCGCGCTGGCCGAGGCCGAGTTCTAGCCCGAGCTGTCCGAGTGCCCGAGTTGCCCTTTCAGCAGCGGATATCAGCCGTACACCAGCGCATCAGCCTGCACCTCGATGGCCGGACCAGCGTGGCGCATTCGTCGACAAGCAGGCCGTGTGTCGACGGCAGATCTGCAACATGCACCTTGGTGTCCACAAGAAATTCGTCGACAAGTTGCCCGTGTGTGCGTCTCCGCTCGTATACAGGGGAGATGCGCGGCGGCTGCGCTCTGCTCGCTTGCTCGCCCCATCACGCCGCGCGCACACACATCCGAATTCGACGCCGCGGCAAGAGCACCACCCGCATCGTGACGGCCTCTCCGTGGACGAATCAGCGCGCGCGGAAGCCCCGGCGTCGTCGACAAGTTCCCGCCGTTGGATGGATGCGCTCTCGCCGGTGGCCAATGGCCGGCGCGGACGCGGGTGACTTGGGCTGCTCTGCACGTTTCTCGTCGCCGGCCGCGTGGGGAGTGGCACGCGCCGTGTGTGCTGCTGCTTCTCGTCGCGAGAGGCGGGCCATCGAGTGAACGCGAAGTCTGGAAGTCTGGAAGTCTGGAAGTCGGGAAGTCGGGAAGTTGGGTTGGGTGCTGTCGTCGTCGCTGTTCCCCGACGGAGGAGGAGCGGAGGAAATGGAGCCGGCATGGGATCAGGTCCCCGTGTTCGAGGCTTCCCAGCCAGCGGACGACCTGTAGACGCGCAGCGCGCGCATCCGCGTGGCGAACCCGCGATCGGCCGCAGTCTAACCGCTCGACGCGCGTTCTGCAAGCGCCTCCACTCGATGACACGCTTCGAGGCAGGTGGCAACCCATCGGGTAGACTTTCGAACGCGCAGGGTTCCATTTCCACGTTGAGCATTATGGCGGTCAACTGCTTTCGAGCGGACGTTTGACAGGCAAAAGAGTGAAGTGTCAAATCGGGAAGAAGTGTCAAAAGAGGTGCCGGGGAATGACTGGAGATTTGTATGTGACGACCGACGGATGCGACGCGAGGACTAACAGCCACATCCTTTCGTTGCGTAAATGCCTAATAGTGGGACTTTTGAAGCGTGATTTATACACTGGTTGGTTTTTCCCGTTACTTAGTAAGCCTAAGCTGTCGATTTGACGGTGATAAGATTCACTAAATGACATAAAGGACCCCGGAATGGGACTGATAGTCCGCCTGTCGCCCGTCTCTTGCACTGATTTTCCACCAGACAAGCGCCAAGCCGCTCTTCTTTTTTGTCAGACTCTGTGAGATTTTTGGCATACAAAACCCAAGTGCAAATGTTGACAGTCCGGGTTTTGCACAGAGGACTCGTTTACAGTCAGTGACAGCTCAAACCGTGACGATATCACGAAACTTGCTGAAACGCATACCTGTATGTATATGATACACAAGTGATTCAATGTATTTATACTTCAAGCATGAGCGATACCTTTGAAATAGAGTAGACTGGTGAATCAGTTATTGACCTGCTGGCGAATCAGAGCTCAAGTCTGTGGAGACGAAAGTGATGGGAGGAACGGTGCCGATGGCGCTGATGGGGCTCGCTGGAGGCTCCGGATTGGTCTGCGCGGCGCGGCAAGCGCCTACTCTGCACAGCACAGTGGCACGGCTTGCTAGGGCTGGAGGGAAGGCTGGCGAGGGGATGCGACCCAGGGCGGCTGTGCATGGCCAGCCTTCGCTCCCCTTCGACTGACCGTCCGTCGGCGCTCGTCGACAGGCGCGGACGGCCCCATTGCGGAACTCACCGCCAGGACGCCAGGCCCTCCCTTCCCCCCCGGGTATCGAAGCGGACCGACCGACGGACCGACGAAGACCGAGCCGAGCCGAGATGACCGTCGCGAGCGCACAGCCGGTCGAGGGCGGCTCGCTGGGCTTCAGCATCCCGCTGGCGGCCGTGCGCGCCGAGGGCGACGGACTGCCGGCGCGGCTGTCGGGCGCCAAGCGCTCGGCGCGCGAGCACGAGGACGACGTGGCGGCGCTGGCCGAGTTCTCCATGGACGACTCGGACGTGTTCGACCTGTCGCTCGTCTCGCCGCTGTGCCACCAGCTGCTCGAGACCAAGCGCCGCATGCTGGCGCAGCCGTCCGCGGACGACAAGGACGGCCAGTCGCCGCGCACCGACTCGAGCTCGCGCTCGGACGACGAGACGAGCGAGCGCAGCGCCTCGCTGCAACCGGCCGAGGCCGCCTCGCCCAAGCCGGCGGCCGATAAGCGCGCGGCCAGTGCGCGGTCGTCGCAGCGCCACAACCCGGCGCTCGAGGGCCTCAGCGCCGAGGCCATCCTGCAGCGCAAGGCGCAGCGCCGCCGTGAGCAGGTGCGCGCGGCCTCTCGGCGCTGCCGCGACCGCCAGCGCAAGGAGACGGAGGACCTGCGCAAGAAGGTGTTCCAGCTCGAGGAGTTCATCGCGCACACCATCAAGTCGTACGAGTGGGAGCTGCGCCAGCAGCGCGAGCGCGTCGCGGACCTCGAGCGTGAGAACGCGCTGCTCACCCAGCGCGGCGTCGGAGCTGGCGAGCCGTTGCCGGAGCCACACGACGTGTTCAGCGCCGAGCTCGAGCTGGACGCCGAGAGCCTGCACTCGCCGTCGTTCGAGCCCGTCAAGATGGAGGAGCACGACCCTAGCATGTCGCCGCTGTCCAAGTTCCCGGCGTCCGCCCAGAGCCACAGCCAGCTCCAGCACCACCACATGGACAGCCCGGGCAGCGAGTCTGCGGTGGACTTCTGGAACGAGGAGGGGTATCCGGAGATGCTGCTGGAGACGGTCGCGGACACGAAGCGTGCGCTCATCAGCATGCTCGGGTCCACGTGCCCGATCTACACGTCGACGCAGATCTTTGGCTGGGACTTTGACTTCTGGATCGACGGGCAGCGGTACTTTGCCAAGGACCGCAAGTTCTTCCCGGGCTTCCGCGCGTACGAGCTGGCGCAGCGACAACACCACGTGGACATTGGCCGGTACATGGAGACGTTCACGGAGATCAAGGAGAAGGAGGTGCTCAAGATCATCAACGAGCACGTCAAGATCATGCGCACGGTCAAGGCGCTGCCGGGCAAGCCGGTGAACCAGTCGCTGACGGTGCAGTTCGCGTCGCCCGTGGATGGCTGCAACGGCAGCCGCTGGGTGGTGGCCGAGCGGTCGATCGGCGAGCTGCGGAGCCTCAAGTACGGCGTCGAGAAGGAGTGCAACGGCTACGTGTTCGAGGACGTGATCAAGGTGCTGGAGGACGGCACCAAGGTCGAGGGCTGCCTCGTGCAGGGCGTGGGCGGGTTCGAGTGCGACGGCAAGCAGCCCGAGATGCTCATCGGGGAGCTCATGAAGGCCTTCTCGACCGTCGTGCTGCGCTGGGAGGGGCTGTTCGTGAACGACTACCTCCAGGAGGACGCGGGCTTCGCCGACATTGAGCTCGACTTTGACCTGCGGCCCATGTGCTGAGTGAAGTGGACGAACCACCAACCTCCCCCCGCGCTGACCGTGTACTCTAGGGGCAGCGGGCGTGTGTACATAGCTCCGAGTGGACTGGATGTAGTGTGTGCGTGTGCAGGACTCGAGTCGGTAATGGCGATTAATTTATCTGTCACGTTTGAGACGAACGCGAGCCCACACTCTGGGCAGGTTGGCGCATGAGGACGATAGAGAGAGCAGGCGGCTTGTGTGGTGCGAGATGTCGGCGTGCGTGGTGCAGGCGAAGGTGTCCATGGGCGTGATATCTCTACTTGTCATGATGGCGTCGAAGGCATGGTCGTGGAGAATTTTAACAGAGACGGACCGGTTCAGTGCCTCCTGAACTGGTTGAAGATGGAGTGGGTCTTGGCAGTTACTTCGCGCGACCTTCGCGCAACCTATCGATGAACGTGGCGCGCAGCTGGTGTGGTTGCCCATCCCCCTTTGATGCGCAGACTCAGATTGATGAACCCATCCGTTGGTCTGATTCCGCAGAATCTTTTTAGCTAATCACAATAAATACCGGGAAATGTTCTCTGGGAGAGAGTGCCTCCCAACAGGAGTCCTTTGATTTGATTGGTCGAAAACCGCGATTTTCTCGCTTTGGTTTCCCGCTCGTTGGCGTTTGGTGGTCAAATCTCGAGAAAGCGCGGGACGGACGGACGGTCGCCCCTCGGACGGGACGGGACGGCACGACGGCATGGGCAGGAAGGGCAAGAGCAAGGGCCGCAAGGCGCGCGCGGCGTCGGGCTCGACCTCGGCGGAGCGCGGGTCCGAGAGCAGCGAGGCCGTGAGCGAGGCCGTGAGCGCAGCCAGCTCGCTGGTCGGGGACGAGGACGACCGCTCGTCGCTTGTGGCGGCGGTCGGCACGAAAGTGGACGAGGCCGCGCACGGTTCGGGTGATGTGGAGGCCGCGGCGGCGGTGGAGGACGTCCAGGGTGCTGGGGCGGGCGAGGCGACGGCTAGCATCGGTGAGATCAAGCGGAGCGGCGTCGACGAGGATGTGACTGCTGTTCAGTATGCCGAGGCGACGACGGAGGAGGTTGCTGGCGACCCGATCAGTGCGGACAAGCTCGACGAATCGGCGGAAGAAGGCGTGGAGGAGCAGCATCAGACTGTGGTGACGGAGGAGTTTGCTGTCGAGGAGCACCACATCGTGACGGAGAGCGTGCAGGTCGAGCAGCAGCAGTCGGAGGCGAGTGCGGCAGAGGAGATCGAGCACCACACGAGCACCGTCGCGACGGAGGTGGTCGCGAGCAACGTGCACCGCTCGGAGGCCTTCACGACGGAGAATGAGCACTTTGAACGGACTCAAGCGGAACGCGTCGTTGAACAGGAGGTTGCAGTTGAGGAGCATCACCACACGACCAGCGTGCTGTCGAAGGAGTTCGCTCTTGAGACCAGCGAGACAGAAGAAGTTGCTATCCAGGAGTCTCGCACGAAGACTGTCGTTGCGGAATACGCTGCCGTCGAGGACGCCCACGCAGAGACTGCCGCGACCGAGAGGTTGGCTGTCGAAGAGGTCCGCGCCGAGGTGGTGGAGTTTGCGGCGGAGGAGCGTCACGACACAGCTCATGCGGGCGTCGCAGACGAAGCTGTTGCCATTGAGGAGCTCGATGCGGACGTTGTCGAGGTTGATGAGCCCGACACTACCCAGACAGAGCAGGCTGCCATTGAAGCGGTGACTTCGGAGACTGTCGAGACGAAGCAGATTCCGGACGAAGAGATGGTCGTGGCGGAGCTGAATGGCACTGAGGACACCGTCGTAGCGGAGCAAGTAGCGGCCGCTGAGGAGTATTCTGAGACTATCGAGATGGATCAGGTTGCGGTCAACGAGCAGAGCGCTGAGACTGTCACGACGGAGGAGAGTGCTATCGAGGAAGACGACGAGGCGGTTGAGACGAAGCTGGATGTCGTGGAGCACCGCACGGACAGCATCGTGCCGGAGGAGACTGCTGATACGAAGCACTCGGAGGCTATCCAGTTGGAGCAAGCTGGCACTGAGGTCTACGCTCCGGTGACTGTCGAGGTGGAGCAGAGTGCTATCCAGGCGGACCGCGCTGAGACCATCGTAGCTGAGAAGCTTACTGTCGCCAAGCATGCTGGGATTGTCGAGAAGACGGAGCAGGTTGCTGTCATTGAAGAGCAGCACTCGGAGATTATCGAGACGGGGAAAATCGTTGTTTTGGACGAGCACCGTGATGAGATCGTTGTGGCGAAGGAGGAAGAGCCAGCTATGGAACTTCACAAGTCAGCATCGGTCTCTGTTGAAAGTTCCGGTGAGCACCAGAGCGTTAGTGTAGTCGAAAGCCACACCGACGCCACGACAGCGATGGCCTCGCAAGATGAGGACATCAGTGATAAGGTGGTGCCCACCCCGTCGACCGCGGATGCCGATCTGGTCGACCACAAGACGCGGTCGCGGCCGATGCTGACGACGGAGCGATCATTCGTGATGGAGAACGACGACACGGTCAAGGCGGACGACACGGTAGTCGTGAGCGAGCGCATGTCGACGGATGGCGAGGACGACTTCGAGGACATGACGCCACAGCCGTCAGAGGGCTTCCAGGCCGCTGTGATTGCGAACAGCATGTCCAGTATGCTGGGAAAGCAGAACGGCAAGAGCCTTCATCGGAGATCGTCAGCCACGGCACCCACCGCGTCGTCGGCTGCTAGACGCTCGAGTGAGGACCACACACCTAACGTGACGCCTACGCGCGTGCGCTCGCGCTCGCGCTCCGGCTCGAGGCAGTCCACTCCGGACACTGGCTTCGTCAAGCCTGCGCCGGCCCCGCCCACTGTACCTGTGCCGCCCAAGCGTGCGTCCATCATGGCGCCTACTGCCTCATACGCCGCCAAGCATCAGGTTGAAGACGCTCCGAAGAAGACGCCGACGCGTGCGCGCAGCCACAGCAGTGAGGCCAAGCCCGAGATCTCGGATACGGGTTTCATCAAGCCTCCCCCGGCGCCGCCTACCGTCCCGATCGCTCCGAAGCGCGCGTCGATCATGGCTCCGACCGCCTCCTACGCTGCCAAGCACCAAGTCGAAGACGCCCCCAAGAAGACACCGCCGCGAGTTCGCACGGACAAACACGCCAAGCCCGAGATCTCTGATACGGGCTTCATCAAGCCGCCGCCCGCGCCACCCACGGTACCAGTGCCCCCGAAGCGCGCATCCATCATGGCTCCGACAGCTTCTTCGTCGGCCAAGCGAGGCCAGGAGGCAGCGACCGCAGCTGTGGAGAGTAAGGTGCCTCACCGACCGCGTAGATCGCCAGGCGCCAAGCCGGAGATCTCAGACACGGGGTTCGTCAAGCCGCCGCCGCCTCCACCCACCGTTCCCATCGCTCCGAAGCGCGCGTCCATCATGGCGCCTACCGCGTCGTCGGCCGCCAAGCGCGGTGGGCCCGACGTCGCTGTCGACGACTGGTCCCGGGACGCGCCGCCGAAGCCCGCGGTCAAGACAAAGACGGCCGAGTTCGCCCCGACGGTGCCGTTGGCCCCCAAGCGCGCGTCCATCATGGCGCCGACGGCGTCCTTCCGGGCCAAGTCGGGTCCGGAGGTGGTCGTGGAGGATCTCCCGCCACCGCCGGTCGAGACCAAGTTGTACCGCAACAAACGCTACGCGAACGTGCAGAGCAAAGTGCGCAACATGATGAACGCGCCGGGCAAGCCGACGGAGCCCAAGCCGTCGACGATGCCAGTCGTCGAGGAGCCGAAGCCGGTGCAAAAGCCGACGCTGTTCAAGAGCAAGCGCTACGCCAACGTGCAGAGCAAGATCAAGAACACGATCCTCTCGGGCCCGAGCCAGCCGGATCCCAGTGCCGTGGAGCGCCGCCGGAGCCTCGGCGGTGCCAAGCACGACACCGTGGCAGACGCGGTCAGGCGTCGGTCGTCCCTCGCCGGCACCTCCACGCTCCGCTCCAAGGCGACGGGCCCCGGTTCCGGCTCCGGGTCGGACTCGAGCGATCCGTTCGCGCAGGCTTTGGCCTCACGCACGCACAAGAAGAAGGTCAGCAACGCCGTCCCGCGGTACTTGAGCTACGAGAACTCTGGAGTGTACGCGCAGCGCGCACAGGTGCAGCAGGACCGGCGCCGCCGACTGGAGGAGCAGAACGCGTCCAAGTCGCAGACGCGCCAGCACCAGCTTCGCGTCGTGTTCGCGGAGAAGCTGCACGTCAACTACAACGCGCAGGAGGCCGAGCACTCGCAGGCTGCGCTGGGCAACGTTGGTGCCCGAGCGCGCCGCGTGGGTGGCCGGACGCGCGGCTCGCGCAGCTCGTCGGCTTCGGACGAGCTCTCTACGTCTTCCGAGTCCAAGCCCGCGCCCGTGGCCGTCGCGGGCGGCGTCATCGTGCTGCCGAGCGTCTCCGCGAACGGCAGCAACACCGAGACGGTTGTCGAGACATCCGCGGCGGTGAAGGCGGCGGCAGCGATTGAAGTTGACGCCGGGCCGCAGACCTCGGCGGACGACGGCGTGACCAAAAAGATCAACTTTGACGATACGAGTGACGACGAAGAGGACGAGGTCGCCGTGCCCGTCGCCGACGTGGCGTAGGCAGAAGCAAGCGATCGCTGCTCCTGCAGCCGAGCGCGGCTGCTGTGAAGGTTGGAGCCTGAGGACTTCCAAGTACTCCCGGAGTATATATTTTCTCTCTTCACGCTAGCTTGCCATGCATTTCTGTATCACTCGGCGTGATCGTTCTGCCAGCTCCTCGGCCCGGACGGCGCGCTCTGAGGTACGCCCGCCTGCTGTGCTCGCCTCCCCTGTCTGCTGGTCTCAGCTCTAACCCCTTCGGTCGCTCTCCTCTCAGACTACGCCAGAGACGGCGCCGGCCTTGGCCGTGCCCGCGGTCGCCGCCGACTTGAGGTAGCACGTGCCGCTGACCCACGTGAAGGCCTTGCAGCCCGACTTGGCTCGGCAGAGGTTGCAGCAGCCGGCGGCCGAGCCGCTCGCGGCGTTCGACAGGTCGTTGCCGAAGTAGTCGACGCCGTCGACGAGCGTGCACGAGCCGCTGCTTGCCGTCAGCACCGCCGAGCGCACGCCGGTCTTGGAGGCCGTAGCGCCCTTGGAAGACTTGAGCCAGCACGTGCCGCCGTTGAAGTTGGACCACGAGTACGCGCCGCAGCCGGCCTTGGCCTGGCAGAGCGCGCAGCAGCCGTCGACGGACCCACTGAGCGCGTTGCCGACGTCGTTGCCGACGTAGTTGACGTTCTCTTCGACCGCCGAGCAGGAGGATGAAGCCGCGACCTCGCCCGACTGCGCACCGGCCTTGACGCTCGCCGAACCCTTGGCGCTCTTGAGCCAGCACGTGCCGCCGCTGTCGCCCGTCCACGTGAAGGCCTTGCAGCCGGCCTGCGCCTTGCAGAGCGCGCAGCAGCCGCTTGCCGCCGCGCTCGGCTTGCTGGTGATGTCGTTGCCGTAGTAGTCCGTGTTGGCCACCAGCGCGCACGTCGACGGCGTCGGTGTCGGAGTCGGCGTCGGCGTCGGCGTCGGCGTCGGCGTCGGCGTCGTGGAGGAGAGGACGCCCGACTTGACGCTGCTGTCGGCCTTGGTGGCACCCTTGGCCGACTTGAGCCAGCACATGCCGCCGTTGTAGTTGGTCCACGAGTACGCGCCGCAGCCGGCCTTGGCCTTGCACAGCGCACAGCAGCCGTCGACGGACGCACTGGCCGCGCTGCCGACGTCGTTGCCAACGTAGTCGACGCCGTTCTCGACCGCCGGGCAAGTGGACGGTGTCGAGTCGGTCGTGAGCACGCCCGACTTGGCGCCAGCGTCCGCCTTGGTCGAGCCCTTGGCGCTCTTTAGCCAGCACGTGCCGCCGTTGTGCGCGGTCCACGTGTACGCGCCGCAGTCCGCGCGGGCCTTGCACAACGCGCAGCAGCCGTCCACCGCCGCGCTGGCGGCGCTGCCGACGTCGTTGCCGACGTAGTCGACGCCGCTCTCGACCGCCGCGCACGTGAGGGCTCCGCCAGCGTTGGCCGCGAGGTAGTCGGCGGCCTGCGCGCCGGCCTCGCGACCGATGTACATGACGAACCCGTACGGGTTGGTGGTCCCCTCCTTCATGGCGCTGGCGTCGCCCACGAACACGTTGGTCGTGCCGATGACGCGCAGCTTGTCGTCCGCGCAGCGCTTGGCGTCCCCGGCGTCGCTGGACGCGTAGCACGAGCCGCCGAAGTGGTGCGTGACGAGTCCGTCGCTGGCGGCCACCCAGTCCGAGACGCTCCGCCCGTTGCCCGAGAGGAAGGTGCCGCCCGCGCGCGTCATGTAGTCGACGACCTTGGTGGCGAACGACTGCATGGCCGCCAGGTCGCCGCTCGTGCCGAAGTACGCGTCGCCCTCGGCGAAGGCGCGCCACCTGCCCGTGTCGGCCGCGAAGGCCGAGCGCGCGCGGCTCGCCGGGTTGTTGACGTACAGCGAGGTCGTGAGCGCGTCCGAGCGGCCGTAGAAGTCGCCGAAGCCCACGGGCAGCACGGTCGCCTGGAAGTCGTAGGCTCGGCCGGCGACGTCGTAGCGGTCGAAGGCGATGAGCATGGGCCCGGGACTGGCCCACGGTCCTGTGAAGGCCGTCGCGGGCGACATGTACTGGTTGACTGCCCACGACGGGTGGAACTTGGCCTGGAAGGAGACCATGTTGGGGTGCGAGAAGCTCGCGAAGACGACGTTCGTGTCGAACACGCTGCGGCCGACGTTGTCGTTGACGACCCAGCTGCCGGGCACGACGCCCGGGAACTGGGCCGCGAACTTGGAGCTGAGCAGGGTCAGCTGGTCCTGCGGCCCGATGCCGCTCTGCAGCAGCACCTTGGGCGTACTGAGCGCGCCGGCGCCCATGACGACCACGCCCCTGCGCGTGAGCGACACGCGCGTGCCGCCGTTGTACACGACGGCCGAGGCCTTGCCGTTGGTGTGGACGACGTAGTCGACCATGGCGGACGTGAGCAGCTTGACGTTGCCGCGGGTCTTCATGGCCCCCCAGAAGGCGTTGGCGGGCGTGTCCCGCCGGCCGTCCCGGATGGTGTACGGCGCGTGGCCGAAGGCCTTGTTGCGGGCGTTGCGGCCGGCCGCCGAGTTGAGGTCCGGGGACTCGGAGTAGCCGCCGAAGTCCTTGAGCGCCTTGGAGACGACCGAGAAGCCCTCCTGCGTGTACCACTGGCCGTTCTTGGACGGCGTCGTGGTGGCCGCGTGCAGCCGCTCGTTGTCGTCCATGAGCGCGGCGACCCGCGCGGGCGTGAAGGGCCACTTGGCGTCGGCCAGGTAGGCGTCGGACGGGCGGAAGTAGAGCGCGGCGTTGATGGACGAGCAGCCGCCGACGAGCTTGCCGAGCCACATGTAGGGCCCGTCGATCCAGTCGACGCGGTACTTGTCGTTGGCCGCGTTGTAGATGGTCGAGTCGTACTCGGCCGGGATGTCGAACTTGGTTAGTCCCGAGCCGGCGGCGTAGTCCGGCGCGTCCGAGCCGCCCGTGGCCTGCAGGGACGGCAGCCCGGCCTCGAGGATGAGCACCGACACGGTCGGGTCCCGCGAGAGGAACTCGGCGGCCACGAGGCCCCCGGGCCCGCTGCCCACGACGATGGCATCGTAGGCCTGCTGGGCGTGGGCGGCGGCTGCCAGCATCAGCGCGAGCAGCGGCGTCAGCGGACGCAGGACGCGCATGGTGCCGGATGTACCGAGGTGGTGCGGTTGACTTGGAAAGAGTATGGAGGACGAGGCGTTTGCTGTTCGGGCGGTGAGTCGCAAAGTGAGACGGAGACTGCGGACGCGACTGCGGACGAGCGGACGAGCGGACGAGCGAGCGGACGCGTCCGTGGATTTGCGGCCCGTCCGTGGATTTGCGGCCCGGCCGTGGATGACTGACGACGCGATGGCGGTGGGTAAACCCCCGTTGCGGCCGCCGAGTGCGAGGGGCCACGCCTATACAGCCGGCCGGGAGGGATGTCGACGGCGGATGGGGATTTTTGGACGAGTGGGTGGGTGCGTTGAAGTTGCTGCTCACGGCTGGGTGCGGTCGCCGTCGTGTGGTCGGACGAAATGGACTGAAGTTTACTCCGCGACTGCGGACGGCGACTGCGAACGGCGGGTGCGGACGGCTGGGCCACAGCACAGCAGATTACTGCGGACGGCGGCTGGACGCACACACGCTGACCCACACGTGTTTGGGCCGCAAGTGCACCAACTCACTTACATGGACAACTCGATGCGTTGCAATGGAATTCTGACTGTTTTTGCGGTATAAGGTCCAAATGGCGTGATCGGCTTGAACTTGGGCTCCAACTTGGCGTTCAGCGTCCGGTTGTTGCGAATTTTCACTGGTGACTGATCACAATGTGGAGAGTCTGGAGGCGGCCGTCATCTGCTTGACGCGCATCTTTGGGCTTCGCGAATGCAGTTCCGCTTGCTGTCCGTCCTTCTTGCTGGCGCCTCCAGCTGAGAGCTCGGCCACCGACGCACGCCCTCGTCTCGAGACTTTGGCTTCAACCTGTTCGCTGGAGCCCACATCGCATCGTTCAGGACCAACGCCCAAGGGGAACCCGAGCTGCTCCGTCATCGCGACAGTGCGGGCCGCGGGGCTCGAGCGGAGGCGTGGAAGAGTGTGGATGCACCAACAAAATCGATCGGGTCGGGCCACGAGGTGCCATCAGATTGTAGCCGCCGTTGCATTTATCACACTGATGGACGGAGAGACGTCGCATTGTTGACGGCGTCGATGCATCCGGAGGCGTGGCGATCCGTGTATGGGCCATGCTGGGGCACTGGCAGGCTTGTTCCGCGAGCGTCGAGGAGAGACAGCGTCACCCACAACGTGGTCATCGTTTGTCCAGTTGTGTGTCGGCTACGCGTCCATATCAATCCCGCGGAGGTGTTCTGCATCGACATCGCCAAAGTCGACTCACGCTGCGGTAGTGTTCGCCCTCGGCGCTGACAGTGCAGCCAGTGTCAGTGCCAGCGATTTGTTTGCTTGTCAGTGTTCAGCGTGGCGACGTGACAGCGTCAGGGGTATACAGACGAAGACCTCAGCCCAAACGGATCGGAGCGGTTTTCAAGGTGACCTCGAGGTCTGATCATCTCCTGCGTTTTACAAATCACGCAGACAAAGAGAGATGGAAGGTGAGCCGCGGCATCGGTTGACCCTCGTGATGGAAGAAGGCAGCACTGATCTCTGTGATCAAAGCGTTGGCATTGTCAGGTGGCCAAGTCAGCAGCCGTGGGACGTCACAGTGTGCTCTGACCGTGGTCCTCTCTGCCTCTCTCTGCTGCAGGACGCGTCCAACTCTGCGTCGCGGCCGTTGTCCCTGTCGCCTGGTTTCTTTCGAGTGGCTTGAAGTGCAACGAAGATGCGCGAGGAGGTTCAGAGACAGAGACACTGCTCGGTTGAAGCGCTCAAGAGATCTGGAGTCGCTTTCGCCAATGAGACAGCGTTGGTGCACACTGTCATCCCGGATGGATCGAAGCACCTTCACTTCACAGTGTGGACACGGGACCACAACAGAGGATCGAAGCGAACTCACCAGATACATCCGATAGCAACAACATTGAACGCACAACGTTGAATGGAGAATAGGACGTCGCTTCCATTCCTTTCTAGACGTTTACAGATGCATGCAACACTACAAGAGCACTCGAGCAGCCTTCAGTCGCTGCTCAAATGCTAAGTCCAATGCGCAAACCGCCACGAGCGCAGCGATCAGCTGCTGTTGAC
>JAADYF010000373.1:0-23318 GCA_023338175.1 Phytopythium delawarense
CCACCATGGCATTAGGATTGTGATAATCTTAATCAGGATGCCAACACTGCAAATCTCGAGTTCGATCTCCGTCGTACATGCCGCAGCTTCGTGCGATCCAGGTGTTCATGCCGCACGGGGCGGCGTTCCAATTGCCCGTCGGCTTCCTTACTCTGTCCGAGGCGTTTGGCATGATACTGGCCGCCGGTGGGATTGGCGTCACCCACGGCCCTGGCGATCAGGGTCATCAGGCTGTTCGGTCGCTCTGACGACTCACCTCACGGCTCCTGGTCGTCTCATTCTGCAATTTCCCTTCGACTACTCAAGTCTTCGCCACTTCCCCACCAAGATGAAGACTGTCGCCGCCCTTGCTCTCGCCGCTCTCGCGTGCCAGTCAGTCGTCCGCGCCGACAACTTCGCCAAGCTCGACGAGGCCCTTCCTTCGGGCGTCGACATCTCGGCCATCGCGCCCGTGTTCGACTTCGACTCGGATGGGTGCTTGCCCAGCGCCGGTGTCAGCCGTACGGGCGACCAGAACGGCGGCCTCAAGCCCACTGGCAGCATCACGGGCGGCTGCCGCCACGGCGACTTCCTCAACCTGTCCAACACGTACCACCGCTACGCGTGCCAGGACAGCAACGGCGTGACGTACTGCGGCCACTTCTTCTCGCTCTACTTCCTCAAGGACCAAATCATATCCGGCATCAACAGCGGCCACCGCCATGACTGGGAGAAGGCGATCGTTTGGACCGAGAACGGCGTCGTGACCTACGGCAGCTACAGCGCGCACTCGGGCGTGGGCACGGCAGCCGCGGCCGAGATCCCGCAGGAGAATGGTCACCTCAAGTTCGTCTACCACAAGGACGGCGTCGCGACGCGCGCCATGCGCTTCGCCAAGACGGACGAAGCGGCCGAGAACCCGTCAGGCGCGTGGGTCACGCCCACGATCGTCAGCTGGTACACCATGGTGGGCGATGGCGTCACCAACCAGCAGCTGCGCGACGACCTCAATGGGTTCGACTACGGCAAGGCCAACTTCCCGCAGCCGGACGGCAGCTTCCTCGGCAAGCTCAACGAGTACAAGCCGACCAACTTCCCGACCTTCACGCAGGAGAGCGTCGACAACTCGCAGTGAGCAGGACGCGAGTTCCAACGAGTGTAACCAGCTAGTAAGTGACGCTGTCAGTGCGTATAGAGGGTGTGAACATTGCTCAGCCTCAAGTGAGACCTTCAAAGTGAACGTTCGACTTTACACTATGCGTCTCAGTTGCTCCCTGATGTGTCTTACTTGTGTTTGTCACGTCTCAGTTGCAGTTAGCACGTCTTATTTGTGCGCCGCGCTGCGACTTTTCCAAAGCGGCGGCGACCGACCAACCGACCAGTTTGCCTTCTTAGTTGTGGCCGTTGCTTGTGGTTCCCATAGCGTTTGCAGACTGGCGATCGACATGGCGACGGCCTTCTCTATCGATGAATTCCGGCGCAAGCAGCGCGTCAAGGAGGCGCGAGCGCGCAGGAAGCGGTCGCCGGTGGGTGTGGCCAAGGGCGGGAGCCGGTCCTCGGTCGCGGCGGCAGTAGGGAGTGGCCGAGGGGACGCCTACTCGCCGCAGCAGCGCGCGTACCTGAGCTTCTGCATGCAGAAGAGCGTCGACCCGGATGGCCTGCTACTCGCCGAGCTCGCGCGGCGGCAGTTTCTGCTGAAGCTAGACCGCTTCGGCGAGGATGAGGTGAGATCCATGTCCTCGAGGCTCGGCTCTCTGGTCGTTCATCACGACTGACGATGCCGCGTTCTTCTCAGTTGGAGCACCACATGCGGTTCCTGCAGAAGTCGACCGACTGCCGGCAGCTGTGCCTCTCACTTGGCTCCGTCGCCATCAACCGAGGCAAGACAGGCCTCCACATCGTCGTGGTTACGCTTGTGTTGGCTCAGACTTACCGTCGTGACGGAATGATCCAGATCTGCGCATCAAGTTCGACCGCCTCGGACTCAAGCGCGCCTTCGCCTTCTCGAAACGCGGCGCGTCCATGGCCGTCAGGTACAGCAGCCGCGTGCTTGAGACGGAGCATGAGTGGGCTTCGAACTGATAAGACGACGGCCTGGTCGTGGGCTAGGGCGGCGTGCCTGGCTGCCAGTCGCACGCCAGATCTCGTGCGCTTCCAGCTCCTCGGCGTGCGGATCACCTCGGACGCCGTGCCGCTACTTGTTCAGGTCTGAAGCGTCTACAGGGGTGTTGCTACAGGGTCAATGGCATTGACAGTCGCTGTTGCAGGTGCTGGAGAACTGTCCGCAGCTCGAGGACTTCAACTTGGACCGCTCTGCAATGGGCGACGACGTCCTGGGCGGTGCGATTGCATGGCTGACTGCTTGTGTGAGCTTGACATTCGCCGCTCACGGTCGCTTCCCATGCTCAGGCATCGCTGTTGCCCTTGGGCGGTGTGCTCGTCTGCAGCACCTTTCTCTGTCGGGGTGCCGACTCACGGACCAGGCCAAACTCCACGTCGCCAAGGTCATATCGGTGAGCTCAGCACCATGCTATTACTGCACTCCGCCGACTAGCACCTCACTCTTCAATGTCTTCACTGGCCAGCTCCATGGCGCCATCCGGGACGAGTCGGAGTGGAGCGCGAGTCTGCGCGGAGATGCATCCAGCCCAGCGCCTCCCGCGAGCCCAAAGCTGCTGCTCGATCTATCGCACAACACACTAGGCGACGACACCGCGGACGCGCTCAGCGACGCGCTCTTCCACGACAAGTGGTTGCTCGGTACACGAGCTTTCAGCATTCACCTCGCGTGGTACAGTTGCTCATGCACTGCATCGCGTTTGCTCGGCTTGTAGGCATCAACTTGAGTGGCAATCGCATGACGGAGCAAGGCACCACGACCGTCATCGACACGCTGGCCGACAGCAACGGAACTCTCGCAGTCCTGCAGCTAGAAGGCATGCGACCGAACCCGAGTACGTACACCGCATCACGCCATCACATGTGCGATGCCGGAGTAGCAGTCCACGGAAGCAACAGCTCACGCTTCCGTCCACCTTGTTGCTCAATTAGTATCGATCGACTCGCTGGGCAGGCTTGAGAGTCTGCTCCGGCGTCGGCGTACGTTCCTGCAGCAGCGCGCAATCGAGTCGCGAGAGACGCAGCTTCTGCTTGGGAGCCTTATGCTCAAGTGGGGCGTCGACCGCGATGTGGTGCTCGACATCTGCCACGATCTCTCGCCGGCAAGCGGTGGACGCCCACGCTTGTCGTCCTTCTCCGAGTCGGTCGCTTCATCATCATCAAGCAACCAGGAGATCGAGACTCACGTCTCATCCAGGCGTCTAGATGGGCAAGCGAGGGTTCACCACTTTGAGAACAGCCCGGTCCGAAGCAGCAACCAGCCAAGTGAGAAGCAACAACAAGCGGAGAGTGTCGATGGTGCTGGTGGTGTCCGTGGTGTTGCGAGCGCTGCCAGCACAGTGCTCGCTTCTACCGACGCTGGGAAGGACACGGCCCACATTCAGACGGTGCGGAGGAGTCTTCATCTCGTCACAGTCGTCGAAACAAAGCACAACTCGTTGATTGACACCGTTATCCACAAGCAGATCCAGTACCTGATCGAGCGACTGAGCGTCCTTGAGGCCGACAAACGCTTCGCTGCCAAGCGAATCTCCGACCTGGAGGTGCGATGAGAACAATGTGTATACCTACCTGGGCATGCAGCCTCCTGGACTCCGACCGCGCCACAAGTTGAGTCTAACTTGCGCTTCGAGCCGTGAACGACAGGATGAGAACCGCTCGTTGCGCGACCAGCTGACGGCAACTGCAGCAACCCTGGCGTCTCCATCAGTATCAGCAGCCATTCTGCCAATGGAGGCGGAGCTCATCGCACAGCTCGAAACGTCGATCAGTACGCTGGCGGAGCAGGTGGAGCACATTGAGCGCGAGAAGCTTGCGGCGGACGCGACGTCGCCCGCGCTAGTCGAAAACGCACACAGTTCCGACTTGCAGTGACGACGGTCCTGAGTGGAGTCATCACTGCTCGTCGGGAACTGGTTGACGAATGTGATACACTCACCGCTGGGGAATCGCACTTACACCGGGAACCTGAGAAGCATTTATATACAACGCCGTTAGCCATCGTATTCCGTGACCGATGAGACCAGCACGACGCACCGGAAGTCCGGGTTGGGCAGAAACTCGTTTCGCACCCACGTGAACGAGATCTGGTGCGCCTTGAGCCACGTGCGCATGGCCTCCTTGCGCTCGCGAGGTCCTTCCATGTTCTGCACGTGGTCGCGGAACAGGTCGTTGGTGACGACGCATCCGTTGTGCAGCCCCGCGTACTGGATGCAGTACGAGTCGTCGTAGTCCTGCGGCGGCGTTGGGACGAGCACGCCTTCCTGCACCATCGTGCGCAGCATCGCGATGTCGTCCGGGATCTTGCACACATTGGGGCTGTTGTTGTCGAGCGTCAGGTTGGCGCTACGTGGCTGGTTCCGACGCGCTGCGAGCTGCTCCTTCTCGTCTTTGAGCATATAGTCAGGAATAAACGCGACCACGCGGTGGCCAAGCGATTGGAAGTAGTCCACCGCCAGCCGGACGCCTTGACTTGAGAACTGTTGTTGGCTCATGCCATGCCGCATTGCGATGTTCGGCGCGTCGAGCACGATGAGGCACTTGCTGCGAGCCTGCGACGATGGAGCCCGATCTGGTTGGAATCCGCTCTGGAATTCGGAGTACTGCGACCCGATCGCCATCACAGCCGCGAAACTCGATGGATCCGGCGGTGAAGACACTTGTTGCCCTCCAGTTACCTCGCTGGAGTAGAGTCCAAAAGCTTGCGAGCCGGAGGATCCGTAGAGCGAGTCATGACGACCTGCACTCGGTTCATTCGCGAGATCGACGTCACGAAGGTACTGCGCGGTCAACACGATCTCGTCGTCTCCGTCCTCTTCGCTGTCGGCCGACGTCTCAAACGTGTCGTCTTCAAACCCGCAGAACTCGCACGCCCCGCCATCAAACGTGCTGGAGTTGGAGCATTGGAGGCACAGACGATCGATCCTGGCCGGCTTCGTTCGCGTCGTTGCGCCAGTTCGTAATGGCTTGTCCAATCGACCACCGCTTCTCATAAGAACGAGCAGTTTGCACAGACCGACTGCGCGCGCCATGCGCACTTCGAACTCCTTCTTGCTGACTGACGATGGCGACTCTGCGCGGCCTCTGGGACTCCGTCCCTTGACATTTCTAAACGACGGCAATTGCACTGGAGAAGCTGGAAACACTTCCGAGTAGCGCTCTCGCGCGTAGTCCAGCGGCAAAAATCCTTTCACCTCGAGGTCCTCGGGCAGTTCTTGATCACATCCTGGCGACAATCCCAATAAGTACACGGCGGATGAACTTGAGGGGAGTGCGAAGTGGAACTCAGTGCAGCCCGTGTAGAACAAGTCGGCTGCGTCGGATCGCGTCCCCTTCGGCCAGTCTTGGAGGTGGAGCCACTGCAACAGTGCGTTGGTGCCGGGCAGAAGAGCGTTGCCCACACTCTGCAACTGGCGATAGTCGCTAGTCGCTCGAAGGAAGGCGGTAAGCTGCTGCAGAATCGACGCGCCGATCGTGAACAGCAGGTCAAGAGCACACAGTTCAGCCAGGCCGCTCGCGTCGAAGTCGAGCTTGTCCTGGGCAATGGTGCTCGGATTCCCACCGCTCTACGAGACAACAGTTGCCTCAGTTGCTGAAGTGAATGCCCAAGCCAACCAGACACATCAGCGCACAGTACCTGGGCATTATGAACGAGGAGCAGGTTCACGATGATGATCTGCACGAGTGCAGTCGCCACTTGATCGCGGTACTCCTTGTCGTTCAGGAGGTCCTCAACACTCAAAAGCGCTCGCATTGCCGCTTGTACTGTCGCCAAGCTCTCTCGCCACGACTGGAGATCAGCACTGCGCGACAGAACCGCGTACAGCTTACTCAGGATCCCCACGACACGCATGCCGACCATCCGGCCACTGGTCTGCGGAAACGTGATCGCCAAGGGAGACATCGATGTCCCCTGCTTCAACGACTGCATGAGGTTCTCCCGGGATGGGAATGGGTGCTGGCAGCCAAGGCTGCGCGCATACAGGTACGCGGCCTCGAGGAACTTCTTGTTGCGCGCAGCCACCAACGCGAGCTGGTTGTACGCTTTCCCATTGCCCGGCGCGATCGCGCGGGCTCGTTGGTAGAACTTCATCGCGTCCGCCCACGCGTCCGCGCTCGTCGCTGGGTCCAACTTCCCAGCGAGGTGCTGCTGCTTGTACCTCTCGACATCTCCGAGCGCGACCAGCGAGTGCTGCAGCGAGAACTGGACAGCCTCGCGCGTCTCTGTCGTCGCGTTCGCGTTCTTGCCCTTGGTCTCGAGCCGGGCCACAAGCTCCAGATAGGAGCGCGAGCACTCGTCCAGCACCGAGCGCGCGGCGGGGTCTTCCAGTCGCTGGACGCGCTCAAGGTGGCGGTACCAGTTCTGCCACAGCCGCCGGTCCACGTCCTGAGGCCGCCAAGAGTGACGGGCCGCTCGCATTAGTTCTTCCACATGACGTAGAGAAGCAGCTGCTGGTTACCAATTGCTTGGCAGCCTCCGAGTACGACACCAGCAGGTCGCCGCACGCCGCGCGGAACGCCGCCTGCAGGGCGATCGCGTCCTCATCGAGCTCCCTGGAAGGAGAATCCGTCAGCGAGTCGCACTAGGATGGATACCAAGCGAGCGCACCACCTACGCGACCGCCTTGAGCCTGGTGTCCCACTCAACCACTCGCTGGACGAGCGCGCGCGCCGCCTGCGGGAGCGCCCCCTGCTTGTGCTTACGGTCGCTGGTCCTGGGTGAGCGCTTGTCGCTCTGCTTCTTGGCAGCCTTCCTGCCGGCGCTGTTCCTCTCAGCGGAACGCGAGCGGCTCGGCGCACTAGGGTCCTCCCACAGCACCTTGATGCGTCCGGCGGGCCGCTGGAGCGTCGCCGACGCGCTTCTCCGCCGGTCGCCGCCTCCGTTTGTGCCTCCGCTCTCGGCCTCGTCCGCCGCGGCGCTCCGGCCGCCAGGAGAGCGCGTCTGGAGCCTGGAAGTGGCCTGGAAGTCGGCGAACGACCGCCGCGCGCTCGCGTCGACCGCCCGCATGCCTGAACGCGGGGAGAGGGAGCGAGGAAGCCGTCGCTTCTCTTCCGGTGCGGTTTCTTGTCCTTCTTGGCGTTGCTCGACTTTGGTGGCAACTTCGGTTCTCGCAGGGAAACTGTGCCCGATTTGTGGTACGATAGGCAAAATGGTACCGTTTTGAGGACCTTCAACGTGGTACATAATATGTAGCCATGCGGTCTCCTTCTTCGGAGCCATTGAGGACAGGAGAACACCGTGAACCTGTCGACTTGTGCGGTCTGACGGGTATACTCGGAGCATCGACGGCCTCTCTTGGTGGCCATGGCGACCCGCCTCGAGTTGGAGACGCGTCGCTGGTTATCACAGTCGTGTGGGTGTCCCCTATAGCCTCACAGACCCCAGCACGAGTGCAGCGTTGATGCTTGGCGTGGTTCAACACATGGATTGCAATAGTCTCGAATGTGAAACGAGAACGAGATATTCGTCCGTGATGGCGATCTGTGTTGTGCAGTTCACGCCAGTTTCTATGAGCAATGCACTCGGTGCGAGTAATAGATAGGGGAGGCTTCACGTCCCGTCACACTGCGTCCGACAGCACCAATTACCAGCCTCAGTCATCCACCATCCACCACACACATTGAAATGACAGAGGACGCACCGTAGTCGAGCGTCATGCGCTGCGCGAGCTGCACGCGGTCCGTCAAGCCCCGCGGCGAGTCGTTGTCATCCGCGAGCGTCGTCTGCAGGATCTCCTCGACCACATCCTCGAGCGTCACGAGGCCTTTGAGCTCGTAGAACGGGTCTCCCTGTCGAGTCAACCACCAAACACCACGATGAGTATCCAACGCACCTCTGCTCCCAGCCTCCGAAGCTCGAGCCGACTCACCTGTCCAGTGTTGTTGACGTCGTAGACGAGCGCCATATGGTTGCTGCCGCTCTTGAAGAACTTGAGCGCCTCGCCGAGCGTCGAGTCGGCCCAGATGCGGTGCGCCGCGCGCGCAAACACGTGCGCAAACTCGCGCAGCGGGACTTGGGCCTTCGGGTCCACGTACACGATGTCCTTGGCGAACACGATGCCGATCACGTCGTTCTCGTCCTTGTCCCACACGGGAATGCGGCTGAACCCGCGGCTGTAGATCTGCTTGAGCAGGTCGACGCTTAGGCGCGCGCTTGCGTGTCGGTCCCGATCGGCAGTCCACAGTCAGAAGCGTTAAGGAGACTCCACGAGTACCATCGGATGCAAGACATGAAACAATGCACAGACAGATTCACACGTCAAGAGGATATCGGAAGCGAGAAGATCTTGGCGCGCGGCACCATCACCGACGTCACGGGCTTGCGCTTGTAGCCCATGGCGCCGCGCACGATGTGCGCCTCCTCGGCGTTGAGCATCTTCTGTCGCGCGTGGATCTCCAGCAGCTGCACGAGCTCCCGCCGCGAGAAGATGGTGCCCACTTCCTTGCCAACGAGCAGGTCGAGCGACAGACTCAAGGGCTTCGCCACCGGGTACATGACCAGCAACAGCACGCGCACGACCGGCACGAGCCGCGCGCCAATCGCAAGCGCGTGGCGAGAGCACAGCGCCTGCGGGATGATCTCGCCGAAGAGCACGATGACGACGGTGGAGATGAGGAAGCCGGTGAGTCCGCTCGTGAGGTCCGCCATGAGGATGGAGAGCAAGCTGTTCACGGCCACCGTGCCGAGCACGAGCGTCGTGAGCAGTAGGTTGCCGTCCTTGCGCACGGGCATCACGCGCCTCGCGTCCCTGGCCTTGGCGTGCTCTTCGCTGGACGCCCCGGGTCGCTCGCCCGCACCGATCGTGACTTCGAGGCCGACGTGGTCGAGTGACATGAAGCCGAGCGTCAAGCCTGAGAAGATGGCCGACAGCATCACCAGCCAGAAGATGAGCACGTAGCGGAAGACCTCCAATCCGAGGGTTGGCGGCGGAGTATCTGGAGCCTTGGGAGTGCTACGCGGCCGACCGCCAGTGGCGGAGACTTCGGTCGCGACGAGCAGCATTAGCACCACGAAGACGGAGAAGTAGCCCATCCGCAGCCGACACCTCTGTCGCCACTGGCAAGGCGACGATGAGCGAGGCATTGCGGAGATAACTTTCACGAAGGGCGTACGCGGTTCGGCGTCGAGTGCCGTCAGGCGGGCTAAATGCAGTCACGAGGAGGTTTCGCTGACCTTGTCAGCGCCGTGGCTGTTGGGCGGCACATGAGACGCCTGCAAGCCGCGCGTTACTGAACGTTATTCGGCGCCTTTTCGGGTCTCCAAGCTGAAACGGATTTCAACACTCAGCGGGAGATGAGATCTGTCAACCCGCGTCAAGCGTGACATGCAAAGGCGCGACTCGTGTTATCAGGTCTTGGGGATCACCACGACTGCGTTGTCGGCTCACGGTGCCGACATTCTCGTCATTTCGCTATGCGAGCAGTCGCGTGCACCACCATATTCTCTCGATCGCGCGGGTCGCTCTGTATGCGCCAGGGACTGCGCGCTTGCAGTCGGGCCGACAGGAGGTAACTAGGCGTACCAGTAGCCGGCCTGCACCATGATCTCCGGGTACAGGTTGTGCCACTCCGTCACGAGCGGCTGGTACAAGTCCGGGTGCGACTGCATGAACGCCGCAGGGTCCTACAGAATGCGCACGACATATGAGCATGGGGACTCCATCAACGACACGTTGAGAATTAATAAAAATGCAGAGACTCACCTCAGCGAAGCAGACGAAGATGGTGGCGACAGAGCTGTCAATGACCGACAGCGGCGTGACAGCGACTCCGATGCCCACCACGAGGCCCAAAATGGCCATGAAAGCTGCGCGCACCAGGCAATTGCAGTCAGCAACCCCACACAGGTTTGGAGCACAAACCACCGCATCCAAACACCTCATGTCTTACCAGTGCTATTCTGGAAGGTCACGACATCGGCAGCTTCAGCCAGCAGAGCGCCAGCACCCGCACAGATGAGGCCTGATCATCAATGAAAAGAGATGAGTTAGACTCGAAGTCGCGTGTTTCAACAGTAGCAAGCGATCGCTTACCGACTCCAAGAGCAGCGAAGCCGAGGACGTTTCCGATGAGGTCGTCGTTGATGATCGCATCGAATCCACGCTGATGGAACAGCTGGAACACGGCCTTACCAGCTTGGGTGAACTTGTACCTGCGTCACCACACCACGATCGACAGCTCTGTAAGTATCTGAGAGAGCACTGTCCGACACGAGCGGGGTGCTTACCCGTAGATGCCGACGTAGACATATGCCCAGCGGTTGAAGTACTCGACGATCGCCTGAAGGCAGCCAAGAATGCACTCCGCAAAGCACCCAACGATGCTTCCATCCTGACGGCTGCTCTCCGCGAGCTGCAAAGAGTCAAAGAGTCAGCAGAAGAATGATGCCAACCATACTGCTTGCCATCGGGGCGGCAATAGATGCCCGGGTCGTACCGAACGCAGTGCTTGAATGACCGCCACAATGAGCGAACCGAGGCAGATCGAACCAAACGACGTGGTGCAGCTGCGCTTCAACGAGGCGCCAGTGGCACCACTCGACTCGGCGCTGTACCAGAACGTAGCGACCGTCCCCGCCACCGTCGTGTGCGCCATATTCTTGTAAACCTACAAGAAGCAATCATAATGTCAGTTGATAGCAGTCACAATGACACCTTTCGGTAACCGAGGCGTACCTGGAGGCCCCAGTAAAACGACAGGAGCATGAAGAAGTACGCGACGTAGTTCCCCGCCGAGTCCTTGTAGAACGACCCCGAGTTGGTGGTCGTCGTGGCGGTGGAGCTGGTGTCCTTCTTCAGGTTGTTGGCCACGCCGAGCAGCGCCAAAGCCCAAATGACGACCCACACAATCTGCACGATTGTGAACGCGATCGAGACGATGTACGTCGACCAGTGCTTGGAGATGGCGGCGGCCGCAACGCGAAGGTTCGCGACCGCGAACGGGATGCGGTGCTGCACCGCACGCGCATAACACAGGTTCAGCAGCGCGATGAGCAGGCCAATCACGCCGACGAAGATGTTCCCGATGGCGAATCCGTAGGCGGCGAACGCGAACGAGATGCCGACGTTGAACCAGAGCACGAAGAGGATCATGCAGCGCGCGTATGCCACGATCAACTTGACCATCGCGAGCGCGAGGACGACCGCAACGACCGCCATGCCCAGCGCGATGCCGATCACAACCTTGGTGTCATCCGCCGACATGAGCCGCGACGAGTCCGAGTCCGACGACGAGTTCAGCGAATCAATGCCGTAGATCACCTGAGAGAACAATCACAAGATCGCATTAGACATGTACCAAGAGAAAGATTCCTGGGGTGCCCTCAAGCTCACCATCAGGGCGACAATCACCGCGACATTGAGCACGAACAGGATGCCGAACGGCAGGTCGCGGCATCCTCCCGACGCTGTCTTTTCACTGGTTGGCATCCCCATCAACGAGAAAGGCGTCAGCATTCGCCCATCGCGTCGCTTCCCGTCGCTGCCGCTCAAGAGAGAGACAGAGAGAGAGAGAGACAGAGAGGGAGACACGTACGGCTTGATGGCGTCCACGTTCGGCGCGTTCTGCCCCGGCACGGGCTCCGAGAAGTACCTGCGCGCGCCACCCGCCACCGGTCAGTCCGTCCTTTCCCGTCCCCATTCCTTCCAAGAACCATCCGCTTCTGTCGCCGCCCCGAGACGTACTGCTGCGTGGTGAACATGGTCGCTGACGCCCCGCGTTGTTCCTCGAGCCGAAAGAAGGCGCTGTCACTGCTGCTGGCGCTTCGCTAGGGTCTCCACGCACTCCGTCCGCCGTCGGCTTCGGCTTCCGCCTCGCGCGTTCTTTCTTCTTCTGACTGAACCCAGCGGCAAAACCGAAAGTGAGTCCGCACTTGGCGGGACGGACGGCGAACACTGTCGATAGCTAAAAACGATCGGCGTCTGTGTTGGATTCCCGCTGCTGCCACCGACTGGCCGCATCTTGGCTTCACGACACCGACTGGAAGCATGCAACACATGTCGCATCACCGACGGGGATTCACAAACCTGTAAATAGTGTTGACCACGCTGCCCTGTGAAATCTGACGATCCAGGGTACGCGACAATGTGGTTACCCTCTCCTTCCATCTTGGGCTTTCTATGGTCCAGCCACCCATCGGTAATGCTAGAAGAGTACAGTCAAACCTGCCGATAAGCAGATCCAAAATATATGCAAAAATGGAGTTATTGGAGCTAAATAAAGGTGAACAAATATTGAAAATACTACATTATTTAATGTGTAAGGGATTATTTATTGTAGGTTATGCAAAGATAGTGTCGGCTTATCGGCAGGTTTGTCTGTACCCCCCTCCCGTGGAGGGGACACGGTGGAGGGGAACGTGAGAAGGGGGAAGATAACCTGTCCTTCGCGAGAGAAAAAAAGGACCCACCTGGACGACAGCAGCAGCAGTGGCGGCGAGGAGGACGACCATGCCCACCACGACATGATCGTCGAGGGCGTGCGACTGGTAGATCCTTACTTGCGCACCAATTACGCGAAAGTGCTGCTGCACGTCTCATCCTTGACGGGTAGTGCGCTGGTAGAAGAGCTCCTTCAATCCCCGAATGAGCCCCGATTCTACGACCACGCGCGCATCCGGAAGCATACATTCATTGCGCTGCGCCGACCGTTAGAACGGACTGGCAAGCTGCACCCATCGCGTGGCGTACTAGCGGACGAGAAGCTCATGATGTGTCTTCAGATGCTCACTGGGCCCATCACTCGAAGCGTTGGCGACCGGTGGCAACACAGCGGGACCACGGTTTACAGGGCAGTGCACGAGGTCACCACGGCTGTGGACGGCCTACTGCCAAGTTATATGTTTCCGCCGACGTCCGAGACACCGGCGAAGATCTCTGGGTTATCAAAATTCTACCGCTACTTTAAGGACCGTGCGGGTGATCTTGACGGTACACTACCTGCTGCGGCAAGCGCTCATTGCTCAAAGGTTTTACGATACGTTCTAACTCATGGGGTGCCTGACCACCAGGCACACATATCCCAGCTATCACTCGTGGAGTGCCTCACCCATATGCATACCGCAAGCACAACGGGACTGTATCTCAGAATGTGCTTGCCGCCTGCACGTTCGACATGTACTTTTGCTGCGTGTTGGCAGGGTAGAATGGCTCAGCGAACGACAGTCGTGTCCTCAAGGATACCCTTACCATGGACTTTCCTCTTCTCGACTAGAAATACTATCTCGCCGATGCTGGCTACGGATTGACATCCCGCACACTCATCCCATATCGAGGTGTCCGTTTCTATTAGAAGGAGAGAGCGACGGGTGGACAGGCCAAGGACGAAGGACGAGCAATTCAACCTTCGCCACACCTTCTTGCGGATCTTGATCGACCGGATGTTCGGCATTCTCAAGGGGAAGTTTGCGTTGCTGAAGTTGATGCTGTGTCTCGACCAGCTCGCGATTCCTGTTCACGATCAGACGTTCTACCACAAGCGTCTGTCAGCTGTGAGTATCGGCAGAATCGCTTGGATGTCCATCCCGGATGACTGCTTCCGCACCTCCGTTGGCTTGTACAAGTCGTCGCGGTATAGAGACGCTGCTCGCCAGCAGCGCTGACACCAGTAAGGAGTGGTTCCAGAATGAAATCGCCCAGATGGCGACAAACGCGAGCAGTCGTGTGCTCGACAACTTCTACCTCCATTTGAAGAAGTTCACAGCGCTGTCCCTCGGACTGAAGAAGAAAAAAAAACAATCTTGACCCTGCTAAAAGATGTACTGGCGGTCGCGTACGAAAGTGATGACTATCGTGTCCTGGAGTTGCGCGGCCTAATTCTCCAAGATGGCGGTGCTCAGATGGACCAAGTTCTCGAGCAACCACACAGCCTGCTACCCGTGACGTTTCATTTCCTGCGGCACGTCGAAGACGAGAACGCCTGAAACCTACATTATCCCAGCGTTCGGCAGCTGCGCGCGTTCAAACTTCTCCCGTTCAAGCCTGGGCTCATCTTCTCCCCCTTGAAGATGTGCAGCCTTGATCTCTGTGGGGTTCTCAAGCGAAGAGGCATTGCGGAGCCAGCATTTGGAGCCAAGTGGAACGCAGTTTCCGACGGGTGGTGGCGTGAGCCCTTCAAGATCAGCAAGATCTAGAGATCTAGACCACTGCACAAGCATACCTTGGTCACCCACACCCACTGGTTAGCGCATACAGCCTCTATAACAGATCAGTTAGTCCAGCATTTCCGCCATCACCGACCGCTTGTCCTCAACGCTGCGAATTCTGCAGGGGCACTCTTCGCTGGCAAGGTTGCTGTCATGTTCGCTTCCAGCAGCATGTGGTGTCCCACGTGACCAGACTACGAGTATACCGGTGGCGACAGAGCCGTCAAATATCTCATGGAGCTCGTCGTACAGTCTCAATGGGTGGCTCCGGAACTCCTTACCCGGATGCGCCTTCACGTAATCGACCCAATCTGGATTCGACAGAGCACCGCAGCCGGTCAGCAGGTCCCAGCCCAAGCCGCTGTTGCTCTTCAGCGCCTTGAACTCGGTGAACTTCTTTTTCAGGCACTGCAGTTTGCTCTACAGTTGGACCTTGGTGAACGAGCTGTCGCCTGCGTTGACCTTGGCTCGGATGCTCGCCCATGACTCCATGTCGAACTTTGAGCTTGCCGAGCTTCCCATCGAGCGTTTCACGTCAAGAGCGGCGCCGACCAAGCGCTTCACGTCGTCGTCGCGCCACACCGCCGCTGGCATCTTTCTTGTCCACGCTCCTTTTCTCGGGGCACAAAATGACAGTGCCTTTTTCTTCTTCTTCTTTCATTGCTGAACGCTACTTTCTGGGTGGTTATTCGTCAAGAGCTTGGACGCGAGTCATATGTACTGCGCCGCGTCTCTCGTGTCAAATATCCAGAATTATCGTGTCATTATGTATGCACAGTCTAGATAACATCCAGAAGTCGATTCGTACCTACTTTTGGTATAAATGAATGCGGTTGGCACCGTGTTTTATTAAAAATATGGCTTTAGTTTCGATCATATGCTGCTTATTGTCATAATTATAGGATCAAACGCGTGCTCAGTATCGACTCGAAGGTGATAATTTGTAAAAAAAAAAACTTTGTTTTATAAAATTCGCTCCGATGTTTTTTTCGATTTGAAAAATGAAAAATGAGTTGAAAAATAAAATAGGCGACGAAATTGTACCCTAGTAATAAATACTAGTAAATGTCAACGTCCTTGTGTGTCGTGCATAAGGCAACACGCGAGAGCATGTTCCAGATCCGCGTGCACGGGGGCGAGACGGGCGAGGGCAAGGCGGAGGAGAAGGAGGAGGAGGAGGAGGAGGAGGACAAGCTGCTGGTGGACGGCGCGCTGGGCCAGGACCGAGACGCGAGCTTCCTGACGGGCAACCCGCAGGTGCGCGTGACGACGGGCCGGCTGCGCTTCTACCGGCCGGACAGCCTGCCGTACGCGTCGGGCGGGCGCGGCGCGCAGCAGGAGCTGCCGCCAGCGCGCAACACGCTCGTGTGCCTGGTGTCGGTGCCCGCGCACATGCCGCCGGTGGAGATCCTCGAGTTCCTCGCGAGCTTCCTGGCCGACATCTCGCTCGTGCGCATCCTCAAGGACCCCGAGCGCGGCAACTGCATGGCGCTCATGCAGTTCTCGTCGCAGGACCGCGCAGACCAGTTCTTCCTGGTGCGTACCGCCACCGTCGCTTGGATGCTCGGCCCGTAGCGACTGACGACTGACGACTGACGGACGGATGGCGGCAGGAACACAACGGCAAGTACTTCAACTCGATCGAGCAGGAGCGATGCAAGATCGTGTTCGTGCGCAGCATCGAGTTCGACCCCGTCGCGCACGCGGGCGGTCGAGAAAGTGCCGACGAGGACAAGCAAACAAGCGAGCAGACGAGCGAGCAGACGTGCGAGGAGACGAGCGAGCAGCAGGCCCGCAAGCTGTTCCCGCTGCCGCCGCCGGGCATGACGGAGATCCCGACGTGCGCCGTCTGTCTCGACCGGCTGGACGCGTCGGCCTCGGGGATCCTCACGACGCTGTGCAACCACACGTTCCACTGCGACTGCCTCTTCCGGTGGGAGGGCTCGAGTTGCCCCGTGTGCCGCTACAGCCACGGCGATATCGGCTCCGCGTGCGAGGTAAGCGGCGGTTGGATGCTGCTGTTGGCAACTTGGGCTCGTGCTCACGTGTGTGTACTTGCAGGTGTGCCACACGGCGGAGCACCTGTGGATCTGCTTGATCTGCGGACACGTTGGGTGCGGCCGGTACTCGGGCGAGCACGCCAAGCAGCACTACCAAGAGACGCTGCACACGTACTCGCTCGAGCTGGAGACCCAGCGGGTGTGGGACTACGCCGGCGACGGGTATGTGCACCGGCTGATCCTGAACAAGCAGGACGGCAAGTTCGTCGAGTTCCCCAACCCGAACAGCACGAGTGGCGAGCGGTCGCACATCCCGCCGCCCACGAGCGCGGAGGAGGAGGAGGGCGAGCACCGCAAGCTGGAAAAGCTGGCCGTCGAGTACAACTTTTTGCTCAAGAGGTTCGTCGGCTCATCCGGCAGCGAGGCGAAGAGGAGCAGTCACTGACGTTGCAGTTCGTATGTGCATCCAGCCAACTGGAGGAACAGCGACTCTACTACGAGCGTCTGCTTTCTCGCGCGCACGAGGCGGAGAGCCACCAGCACATGACCACCCTCGAGCACGAAAAGAAGCAGCTGAAGAAGGCGAACGCGACGCTGGCAGAGAAGGCCAAGAAGCTCGAGGAGGAGCTCAGCTTTGTCCGGTGCGTCTTGTTGCGCTGTGATCTTGGTGTGGTGGTGAAGCTGACGCTGTGCGGGTTGTGACGAACAGGGAACTCAACAAGTCGCTGATCGAGAACCAGAAGCAGTGGAAGGAGCGCGTGCACCAGCTCGAGGAGGAGAACCGACGCGTCGAGCAGGACACCTCCATGCGCGTCGCCGACCTGGAGGGACAGGTACGCGTCCGTCTGCCTGTGCATTATACGCAACGTCCATCACTACCCGCAGCCTGACCGTGCAACGCATCGTGTGCGTCTCCAGGTCCGCGACCTTATGTTCTACCTGGACACGCAGAGCAAGATCGAGCAGAGCGCGCACCGGGACGAGATCATGGTGCGATCCGATGGCTTCCGAGCACCGGCAGCGAATCCGTTCTGACGTCTCTTGCTCCTCCACAGGGCGGCACGCTGCAGATCGAGACAGCGCAGGCGTCGGCCGCGCCCCAGCCGCAGCCTCACCAGTCCTCGTCCTCGTCCAGCCGCCGGAAGGCCAAGGGCAAGCGCTAGGCACGCGCATTAGAGTCGCCGCGCAGAGGTCCGTAACAAATGAGTTGTCTAGACGGTGTCTCCCATGCCGCACGCTCACAGTCTCCTTGAAATACACCACTTAATGCGGACTCTCGCGTCACTGACACCCCCAAAGCAGCAAAGCGACCATGAAGCCGACGGTGGACGCGCCAGTGCGCGCGATCCGGCGCAACTCGGCGCGCATCGGCGCGGCGCTGGCGGCCTGCGACCCGTCGGCCGCACTGGCGGCGCTCGTGCACGCGTCCCCGCCGCTGCGCGTGCTGGGCCTGGACATCAACACGGGCAGCACGGGCGTGGCGGTGCTGGACGAGCGCGCACGCGTGCGGCACTGGGGGGCCGTGCGCACCTCGCAGTTCGCCAGCGCCGACGTGCTGGCCGTGGGCGCGGCCGTGGACGCCGCGCTGGCCGATGTGCACGCGTCGAGCGGCGGCCGCGGCGTCGAGTGGCTCGTGGGCGTCGAGGCCTTCCTGCGCATGTTCCGCGCGGGGCGGCACCACAACGCCGGCATGTTCCAGCTGGCGCAGCTCAACGGCATCGTGTCCTTCGCGGCCTGGCGGCGCTTCGGCGCGCGGCCCGCGCACGCGCACCCGTCGGCCGCGCGCGTCTTCTTCGGGCTCAGCTCGGCGCGCGGCGCGGCCATCAAGCAGCAGGCGCTCGCGTTCGCGCGGCTCGAGCAGCCCGCGGCGGCCGCGGACGCGCTGGCGCTCGGCCCGCGCAGCGGCAAGTGGTCCGACGCGGCCTTCGACGCCGCCGACGCGTACGTGGTGGCCAACTACACGCGCTGCCAGCACTTCGAGGCGCGGCTGCTGCGCTCCGAGCCGCTGCGCGACGCCTTCGCGCGCGAGTACGAGCGGCTGCTGCGCGGCGGCAAGACCGTCTCGACCGAGCAGCGCGCCATGGACGGCATGGACGAGGACGAGCGCCGGCAGCACCTCGCGCGGCTGCTGGAGAGCGGCGTGCGCGACTGGCTGCGCCGCGAGTACGCGCGCGAGCTGTCGCCGGCGGCGCTGCAGGACTGACGAGTGAAGACGGAAGCCTCGAGACTGAAGAAGCGGATGAGGAAGGCAACAGTCGTCGTGTTGGCGTATAAATGTGGACTAGTGGCGGACTAACGGCAGGCTTAGTGGAACTCGTGCGGGTCGGTCCAGGCCTTCTTCTGGCGGTTCTCGTGCTCGTAGTAGTCGAAGAGGCTGTCGGCGTCCAGGCCGAGCAGCGGCTTCTTCTTGTGCACGGCCATGGCCTCGACGAAGAGCTTGACGAGGCTGATGTTAGTGAGCAGCGGGATGGAGAAGTCGACGGCCGTGCGGCGGATGAGGTAGTTGTTCTCGATCTGCTTGCTCTCGCTGTTGGGCAGGTTGACGACCAGGTCGATCTTGCCGTCCTTGAGGTAGTTGAGCACGTTCTGCTCGCTGGCGTCGTCGCCCGGGAAGTCGAGCTTGGTGGACGGCACGTCGTACTTCTTGAGGAACTCGTGCGTCTTCTCCGTCGTGAAGAGCTTGTAGCCGAGCTCGTGCATCTTGTACGCCGCGTGCACAAAGTCCTCCGAGAACTTGTCCTGCATGGACAGCAGGATGTTCTCCTTCGGCAGCTTGAAGTTGGACGAGATGAGCGCCTTGAGAAACGCCTCGCTGCGGTTCTTGCCGAAGCACGCCACCTCGCCCGTCGACGCCATCTCGACGCCCAGCAACGGGTCGGCGCCGCCCAGACGCGTGTACGAGAACATGGGCGACTTGATGCCCACGAAGCCCTTGGGGCGTTGCGGCCCGCGGAGCGCAGGCAAGTTGTCGCCCTTGGTCGACTCGCCCACCATGACCTTGGTGGCCGCGCGGATGAAGTCGGCGCCCGTCGTCTTGGACACGAACGGGAACGACCGCGACGCGCGCAGGTTGCACTCGATGACGCTCACGTCGGCACCCTTGGCCAGGAACTGCGCGTTGAACGGACCCGAGATGTTGAGCGCCTTGGCGATCTTCTCGGCGTTGTTGCGGATCTGGTTCTGGTAGTACGACGACGCCTCCACCGGCGGCAGGATGAGCGTCGCGTCGCCAGAGTGCACGCCGGCGTTCTCCACGTGCTCCGAGATGGCCGCGGCGATCACCACGCCGTCCTTGGCCACGGCGTCCAGCTCGAGCTCCTTCGCTCCCTCGACGAACTTGGTGATGACCACCGGGTGGTCCTGCGAGACCACGGCGGCCTCGCCCAGCACGCGCGTCAGGTCCTCCGGCGTGTACGCCACGTTCATGGCGGCGCCACTCAGCACGTAGCTGGGGCGGACGAGGCACGGGTAGCCGACGCGGTCGGCGAACTCGAGCGCCTCCTCGTAGCTAGTGAGCTCCTTCCACTCGGGCTGCTTGACGCCGGCCTTGTCCATGAGCTTGGAGAACTTGAAGCGGTCCTCCGCGCTGTCGATCATGGTCGGGTGCGTGCCCAGCACCTTGACGCCGGCCTGGTGCAGCGGCAGCGCCAGGTTGTTGGGGATCTGGCCGCCCACCGACACCACCACGCCCTGCACGCCCTCGCGGTCGTACACGTCCATGACGCGCTCCTTCGACAGCTCCTCGAAGTACAGCTGGTCGCACTCGTCGTAGTCCGTCGACACCGTCTCCGGGTTGTAGTTGAGCATCACGGCGCGGTAGCCCAGCTTGCGCAGCGTGCGGATGCAGCTCACGGCGCACCAGTCGAACTCGACCGAGCTGCCGATGCGGTACGCGCCGCTGCCCAGCACCATGACGCCGTCGTTGGGCGTCTGCGCCGGCACGTCGTGCTCCGAGCCGTTGTACGTCATGTACAGGTAGTTCGTCTGCGCCGGGTACTCGGCCGCGAGCGTGTCGATCTGCTTGACGGCCGGCTCGATGCCGAACGCCTTGCGCTGCGCGCGAACGTCGTCGTCCGTGCACGAGAACATGCGGCCGAGCTGGCGGTCCGAGAACCCGAGCCGCTTGGCCTCCGTGAGCTCGTCCGCCGACACCGACTCGAGCGAGCGGCCCGACAGGTTCTCGTCGCAGTCAGCGATCGCCTGCAGGCGCGACAGGAACCACGTGTCGATCTTGGTGGCCTCGTGCACTTCGTCGATCGTCAGGATGCCGTGGCGGAGCGCATGCGCGATCTGGTAGATGCGACGGTCCGTGGGCTTGGCAAGCGCGGCCAGCAACTCCTCGCGGGTCTCCGGCACGCCGCTGCGCGGCTCGAAGCCCTCGATAGCAGGCTCCACCATGCGCAGCGCCTTCTGGATACCCTCCTCGAACGTGCGCGCGATCGACATGACCTCGCCGACCGACTTCATGGACGAGCCGATCTCCGTGCTCACGTTCTCGAACTTGGCAAGGTCCCAGCGAGGGATTTTGGTCACGCAGTAGTCGAGCGACGGCTCGAAGCACGCCGTGGTCGACTTGGTCACCGAGTTCTTGAGCTCCGGCAGGTTGATGCCGAGCGCGAGCTTGGCCGCCACGAACGCCAGCGGGTAGCCCGTGGCCTTGGACGCCAGCGCACTCGAGCGCGACAGACGCGCGTTCACCTCGATGATGCAGTACTCCTCCGAGTGCGGGTTGAGCGCGTACTGGATGTTGCACTCGCCCACGATGCCCAGGTGGCGCACCACCTTGAGCGCCGTCTCGCGGAGCATGTGGTACTCGCGGTTGGACAGCGTCTGCGACGGCGCCACGACGATCGACTCGCCCGTGTGGATGCCCAGCGGATCGAAGTTCTCCATGTTGCAGACCGTGATGCAGTTGTTGGCAGAGTCGCGCACCACCTCGTACTCGACCTCCTTCCACCCCTTCATCGACCGCTCGACCAGGATCTGCGGCGAGCCAGAGAACGCCTTCTTGGCCATCGCGCGCAGCTCCGCCTCGTCCTCACAGATGCCCGAGCCCAGACCGCCGAGCGCGAACGCCGAGCGGATCATGACCGGGAAGCCGATCTCGTGGGCCGCCTTGACGGCGTCGTCCACCGTGTTGACGGCGAAGCTCGTGGCGATCTTCTCGCCGATCTCCATCAGCTTCTCGTTGAAGATCTCGCGGTCCTCCGTCGCGTTCACCACGTCGATCTGCGTGCCCATGACCTGCACGCCGTACTTCTCGAGGATGCCCCTCTCGTGCAGCTCGACACCGCAGTTGAGCGCCGTCTGGCCGCCCATCGAGATGAGGATGCCGTCTGGCCGCTCGCGCTTGATCACCTGCTCCACGAACTCCGTGTTCACCGGCAGGTAGTACACGTTGCTGGCCTGCGCCTCGCTCGAGCGGTCAATGTTGGTCTGCACGGACGCAATGTTCGGGTTGATCAGGATCGTCTCGACGCCCTCCTCCTTGAGCGCCTTGATGGCCTGCGAGCCAGAGTAGTCGAACTCGCCGGCCTGGCCGATCGACAGACCGCCCGAGCCGAGCACCAGCACCTTCTTGACCTTGGGGCGGGCGATCTCGGGACGCTGCACGAGGCTCGTGATCGGGCCCTTCTCCTTTCGGCGCACGGCGTCAAGGAACACGTCGAAGAGGAACTCCGTGTCCGTCGGGCCGCCGCAGTGCTCCGGGTGGAACTGCGCCGTGAAGTACGGCTTGCTCTTGTGGATGATGCCCTCGTTCGTGCCGTCGTTGAGGTTCACAAACAGCTCCTCCCACTCGGACGGCAGCGTCTTGCCGTCCAGCGCGTACCCGTGGTTCTGCGCCGTGATGTAGCACTGGCCCGTCTTGAGGTTGTTCACGGGCTGGTTCTGCCCGCGGTTGCCGAACGGCAGCTTGTACGTCGCGGCACCCGCGGCGCGGCCAAGCAGCTGGTTGCCCAGGCAGATGCCGAAGATGGGCTTGACGTTGTCGCCCTGCGCGGCCATGGCGCGCGCCAGCTGCTCTGTCGTCTCCTTCATGATGGCCGGGTCGCCCGGGCCGTTGGAGAGGAAGAGGCCGTCGTACCACGCGGCCTCCGAGGCGATGTCGTGGTTCCACGGCACGAGCTTCACCTCGGCGCCGCGCTGCACGAGCGAGCGGATGATGTTGTACTTGATGCCGCAGTCGACCGCGAGGATCTTGAGCGGGTTGCCCTTGCCGAAGACCTTGACCTCCTTGGTGGACACGAGCGCGGCCAGGTTCTCCTCGTTCGGGTCAATGAACGCGGGCGTCTCGGTGCCTTCGACGATGATGCGGCCCGACATGGCGCCGTGCGCGCGGATCTTCTTGGTGATGGCGCGCGTGTCGACGCCGGCGATGGCCGGGATGCCCTCGCGCTCGAGCCACTCGCTGAGCGACGAGGCAGCGTTCCAGTGGCTGTGGTGGCTCGAGTAGTCCTGCACGATCATGCCGGCAGCGTGGATGCGGTCCGACTCGATGAACTTGTTGAGTCCGTGCTCGTCCAGCGTCTTGGTGCAGGGCACGCCGTAGTTGCCGATCATGGGGAATGTCATGTTGAGAATCTGGCCCTTGAACGACGGGTCCGTCAGCGCCTCCGGGTAGCCGACCATGCCCGTGGTGAAGACGACCTCGCCGGCCGTCGACTGGTTGGCGCCGAACGAGTACCCGTGGAAGCGCGAGCCGTCCTCGAACTCGAGCACGGCGGGCGTCTCGAAGCGCGGCGCGTTGCGGCGGTCCACCTTGGTGCGCGCGGGCACCATCAGGCGGCTGCCGCTCGCTTTGTGCAGCGGCACGCGGCGCTTCACCGAGCTGGACAGGCGGAGCATCTCGGCGCGGGCTGCAGGCTTCAAGCGTCGGGCGTCGTGTGCAGCTGGATCGGGAGGGCGGAGGCCGGGACGGAAGGCCGAAGACCGGGACCGGCGGCTTCTTCTGCTCGGCGCCTCCAGTTGGAAAGTGAGCGGTCGGGACAGGCGGCCGAATGAATGCCCATGGGCGGCGCGGGGATCGCGGGCGGGATGAGGATCCGATCATGGCTGAGGAGCTCCAAGACCCCCCCCCC
>JAADYF010000374.1:0-23313 GCA_023338175.1 Phytopythium delawarense
GAGTTTTTGCCGAAGAACACGACGAGCGTCCTTCAGCCGCTCGACCAAGGCATCATTGCACATGTAAAGCGCGCCTTCAATAAGATCAAGGCGCGCCGGGCGTATGGATTGTATAGACAACGGCTGCCTCCCATAAAGGTGGACGTGCTGGATGTGATGGAGTGGGCAAAAGAAGCATGGGATGACGTCAAGCCTGTGGTAATCCAGAACTGTTGGTATCACTCAGGTATCGTTGTCGACCCACGGAAGATCGCAAGTGTGTTGAACCCACTTGATTAGAGTCATCACAAAAACTTTCTAATTCAGTACGCTCGTTTCGAAATTGTGATCTTGAGGACTGAGATCCTTTTAAACATGATGAGTTCCACGGTGAGCCTAAGTGGGGGGATGACTGTATGTGGCTTTGACGGACCGCGTCGATTCAAGATTTGACCACGTCCACACAAGATCATATCGCGTCGCCATGAGGTCCGAGCGAGGCGCGATGAGACCGACCACGTCGCCACGAGGTCCGAGCGAGGCGCGATTAGATCCGAGCGTGTCCACATGAGGCCTGAGCGCTTTAAGATCAGTACTCGCTTTCTTGATTGGGTTGGGAATGAAGCTGCTACTTGAGGAGCACATGCTGGGCTCAGTCGCGTTGTTGTCTGCATCTTTGGTCCCGAACGACTCCGTATCGGCATCCGCAACGCCTCTGTGCACGCAGTTGTCGAGGCCACATCGACAGAGGAACTACAAGTCGCTCCCGTAGTCTAGCTCTACCATGATGCGACACCAACTCTTGCGGTCAAAGGCCGACGCTGGATGGCCTCGGCTTCGGACCTCGCCCAAGACGATGCAGACGAATCGGTTGCTCTCGGCGTCGCTCCATATGATCCCGACCATCTTTGCTTGAAGCAGCGAGCTCGACGCGCGCCGAGGACTATCGAAAAATGATTCTCAACTCCTCGACAACTTCGAATCGGATCGAGATAGGTTGTACGTTGGCATCACTTCAAGATATTATGCCTCTATAATTTAAATTCGAACTCACTTAGGTACGTAGAGTTGAACTCTACGTACCTAAGCGAGCAAAAACTAAGGATAAGAGGTAAAAATTCTCACTGGCTCCATAAAACCAGCATCTACTTCGATTACAAGAGCGGTTTGTCTAAATACCCTCTAAAACCCTATAGCACACATTCCGATCCTCTTGTGGTTAGGTGATTTTGCATACATTCTTGAAAAAGATTAGGGTTTGTGAAGTGGCGTCGAAAAATCAACATCGACATTGGAGGTCTTGAATTGTATTGGACAAACATGATCATTTGTAGCCAATGGGGATTCATTCTGTCAATCGGCGCACAGTTGGCATTTTTGCGACTTGAAAAACCGAATCGCCGACCCGGTTTTTCAAGTCGCAAAGTAGACTTTGGGGGACCACATCACAAAACTTCGCGCGGCAAGTACGTAAATAGGAAAAATCTCGCTTCACAACAACTATTTACGGGTTTCATCTGATACTTTCCCGAAATTTACATCCATCCTTGATGTAAGTTTCGGGAAAGTTTCGGAAAGTTTCTGGGAAAGGGTGTCGCGTTTGCCTGAGGTTTTTTGAAAGCCTTGCGACCGCACATATATGTAATTATTTACACACGCCTTCGAGATTTTCAAAAATCGAGGGGTGTGTAAATGATTGCATATATATGCGTATTGTTGAAGTATTATTCCGATTCATGATCCATCTCGCATCCTTTTCTACATATATACCCGATTCATTGATGTTTTATTTCGCCCGGTGGTCCAAACGCGTGTCTTTTTGGCGGTTCGAGATCTTCGCGCACACTTTGGATCACAACACTCGAGAAAGAAGGGACTCGAGAAAGGGAAGGCACCGGAGAAGGACAGACAGCATGGCGGACACGGAGTCGCAGGCGGTGGAGGTGACAGCGGTCAAGGTGGAGGGCGTGGAGGCCGAGGTGCTGGTCGTCGAGGTGGACGCCAAGGCGGTGCAGCAGGAGAAGCAGGAGGAGAAGCAGGAGGAGAAGCAGGAGAAGCAGGAACCGACACCGGAGCAGGCGGACGAGCCGGCGAGCGAGGAGGGGGGGAAGAAGCCCAAGGCGGAGAAGCGGAACGGGAAGGAGCGCAAGAAGCGCGAGAAGAAGGAGCGGCCCGAGGGCCCGGTGCACTTCGAGGACGCCGACGGGCTGTTCAAGACGGTCTGCCGCACGTTCATGCACGGCCGGTGCAAGCGCGACACGTGCCGGTACGTGCACGATGCCGCGCTGTGCGCCAGCTTCTGGAAGACGGGCGCGTGCGAGCAGGGCGACGCGTGCGGCAAGAACCACTTCGTGACGGTGCCGCCGCCGGCGGAGGCTGGCGCGGCGTCGGGCGATGCGGGCGACAAGAAGAAGAAGGACAAGAAGAAGAAGGAGACCAAGAAGAAGAAGGACAAGAAGGTCGAAGCGGAGGACGGCGCGGCGGGCAGCGACGAGTACGGCGACAGCGGCAAGGGCGGCAAGGGCAAGAACAAGACGCAGAAGAAGAAGAAGAACACGGAGGTGTTCGAGCCCACGACCAAGCCGGTGGACCTGCGCATCACCTACGACCTGGGCTCCAAGGATGACTCGTTCTCGACGCCCCTCACATCGCGCGACGTGGCGCTCGTGCCCAACCTCTTCAGCGACTTCAAGAAGGGCGAGCTGTACGGCAAGCTAGTCCAGGAGCTCGAGGAGTGCGGCATCCCGCGCGACCGGCTGCTCAAGATGTGGCACGGCAACGACAAGATCGATGGCACGCACCTCATCGTGGACGACCGCTCTAACTGGAAGAGCAAGTGCCCGACGTTCGACTTGGTCACGGACCGCCTGCAGAAGTTCTTCAAGCTGTCGATCAAGGCCACGCGCTTCAACTGGTACGTGGACACGTCGCAGTGGAAGCCGTTCCACTTCGACGCAGCCGCCGTCAAGCCCGAGATCGCCGCCAAGCAGAACTTCACGGTCGGCATCTCGTTCGGCGCGACCCGCGACGCCGCGTTCGAGCACGCGCAGACCAAGACGACGATCAGCGTGCCGCAGCCCGACGGGTGTGTGTACGCGTTCGCCCGCGACACGAACGTCATCTGGCGCCACGGCATCCTGCAGGACGTGCCGGTGCGCCAGGAAGGCCGCATCTCCGTCATCGCGTGGGGGTGGGTCGACGGCATGACGGAGCCCGAGGCCGTCGTGCCCACGGCGCCCGTGCTAGATCAGAAGGTTATTGGCAAGAAGCAGTAGAGCAGCGTATCGCGAAGTCACCCGTCAGTCGTCGAGCGGCCCCATTCCTCTTCTCGTTGTGAATCACACGTTCACGCCGCTCGGATCCTTCGGTTTAGATTGGATGATAGTACTCCACGGTGGCGCAGACTCACTCACATGCTGATGACGGCGCGCGTCTTGCCGGACGCGGTCGTCGTCGTGGACTGCTCGACCGTCGCGCCGGTCAGCTCGGCGATCACGGCGCTCTTCTCCCTCTGCAGCGCCGCCTTGCGCGCCATCTTGTGCTGCTGCGCGGCCGTGCGCGACTCGGGCGCCGTCTTCTCCAGCACCGCGATGTCCTTCAGCAGCCGGTTGATGCGCGTGATTTCCTTCTTTAGATCAGCGCTGCGGTCCCCCTCTGCGCCACTTGGACGCTCGACTCGAGGCTCTCGTTCCGGAGACGCTTTCTCCTCCACTGTCGCAGTCGGCCTGTCGGCCTTCAGCTCGCGCGGCCGCTGTCTCGGCGAAGACGGTCCCTCGCGGATCGAGAGTGACGCCAGCGACAGATCGCCCGCGTCGTCGCCTCTCTGTCCCGCGCGGCTGCTCCTCCTAGCGCTAGAGGGGCTCGCTCCGCCACCTGGCCGCTTCACCTGTTCCTCTCGCCGCTCCTCCTCCTCCCTCCGCTGTAGACCGCGCGCGATCCACGTCAGCGCACGACCACCAATGCTCACAGACTCACATCGAGAGGCAAACGTACGCGCTGCGCAGGTGTGCGGTACGCGCGCACTTCGTCCTGCGGCACGTACCCCGCGCGCACGCGGATGGCGCGTCGCGTGGACCCGTCGGCGCGCGTGGACGCGGGGATCTCCACGCGCCCGTCCGCCGTGCGCACGGCCCCCAGCGGCAGCGTCGCCTCCATCTCGCTTTCCTTCCCTTGCGCGATTGTATTGAATTGATGATCCATGCGGCAGGATGGCTGTCCATGCGACGCCAGGTTTCTTTATTTACGGTAGTTTCCTTTTATTCACGGGTAGTTGAAGTCTTGATACATTGGTGGATGGACTACTTGTACATGGGGTGACGGATCGCTCAGAGAATGGCGGCCATGTCGCCGGTCTCGCGCTCGTAGAAGCCGCCGGCGCTGGCATCGGCCGACGGCGTCGCGTCGGGCACATCAGGGGTGACGGGAGCCGGCGGGGAGGTCGCGCGCGCCGACATATTCGACTGGTACCGCTGCCACTCGGTGCGGTGGTCGCGCTGGTGCTTGGCGCGGTACGCGAAGGCGGCGCCCACGACGCCTGCGACGCCCAGCACGACTGCACCGTAGAGCAGCAGTTTGCCCATGACGCCCGAGCTGCTGCTGTCCGAGCTCGAGCCGTGGCTGCTTCTCGAGTCCCCGGAGCCGGAGCTGTCTGCTGCGGCCGTGCGGTCCGAGCCCCCGGTGCCGTTTGGCTGATACTGGGACTGGTCAGCCGTGGGAGAAGACGTGCGGACTGCAGTGCTCGGCAGCGGCGTTTCCGCACTGCTGGAATCGTCCCTTTCGTCCTCCGAGCCGTCCTCCGAGCCGTCTTCCTTGCTTCGGCTGTCAGTCCCCGACGCACTAGCTCCATGCATGGGGCTGGTATCACCTGTCCCTGTCCCGGCACTGCTGGATGCTGTGAGCGCGGCCGACGGAGTCGAAGAGGTAGATGCGGAGGAGGTAGAGGTCACAGAAGCCGCCGTTTCGCTGGGGGATGCAGTACTTGAGGTGGGGGCGACCGTCTCTGTCTCGGTCGCAGCCGGCGAGTCTGTTGCTTGCAAGTTTGTGGTCGTTGTCGGAGGCACGGTTGCGTTCGTTGTGATTGTCGTGGTTGCTGTCGTTGACGTTGTCGTGGCCGCGGTAGTAGTTGCAGTCGTTTCCACCGTCAAGTTCGAATACTCCGCAACTGAGGCGGCCGAGGTGGCGCTCGCAGCCGGTGCAGTCGTCTTTGATGCAGCTGAGGTCCCAGGGCGAGTCGGCGCCGCGGTCGGTGCGTCGGATTGCGACGCTGACGAACTCCGCGTTGGCTGCGCCGTTTCGATGGCTGGTGGTGGCGATGGGCTGACTCTGACTGCGATACTAGCAGCTGTTGCAGCAGGTGACTCTGAAGCTGCCATCGACAGCGAGCTGCTGCTGGGGACTGATGTCCAGGAAGAACCTGAATCCTTGGGGGCTGCGTTGTCTGTTGTCTGTGCTTGTTCAGCAGAGCCGATCGATAGCGGTGTTGTCGAAGGCAGCGACTCCTGAGTCGGTGTAGTCGCTGAAGGCTGCACTGTCGGGTTCGCGATCGGGGCTTCGCTCGCTGAGGCCGCTGGTACTAGATTGGACTCACTGTCGCTGTTGTTCCTGCTACTGCTGTCGTTGAGGCTGCTGCTGTCACTGCCACCGCCACTGGTGCTGCTCGAAGATGAATCCGAGGTGACTCCGTCCTGAGATGACGATCCCGAGCTGTTGGTACTCCCGCTCCCGCTTATGACGCTGCTGCCGCTGTCTTCGTCTCCGACAACGTTGGACTGGTCGTAACTGCTGGAACCGTTGGGAAGGTTGGAGTCGTTGGCAGTGTTCACAGCATCCCCGATCGCAGCGCTTCCATCGGCGCTGTTGGCCTCGAAGATCGGCTCGCCGATCAGCAAGCTGCTGTCGCTGCTACTCGACGCGTCTCCTCGAAGGCCGCGGTGTCTGTGCTCGGGGACAGATCGACGCGCGCAATCAACGTATCGCCATCGAAGCGGAGTTTGCGTGTGAGAGGCCCCAGCGATCTGCTTGATCACACTCGGTGCGAGCCCAAGGTCTGCCTCAAAGCCGACGGGGCACATCCCTGCGATGTATACAACCTGCGGCTCCGAGCTGGTGCACGAGGCTGCTCCGTCGTCACACCAGGCTTCCGCGCAGCGCTCACTGTGGTCGCCAAGCTGTCGGTTCGTACACGCGAGAGGGAATACTGTGGTCATGGCGCTGCTGTGATCATCGCTGCTCCGAAGACTGTGTCGGCCACTTGGGACGGGGTACTCGCTGGCAATCCCCTGGAAGCTCTCGGCGCCGCTGTACGCTAGAGAAGCACCGGTCTGGCTGTGGCTATGCGCTTCGGCGCAGCAACAGGAGAACGAGGCGAGGACGACCGGGAGCGCGCGTTTCCATCCTGTCCGCCGGCTCATGGGGAGGGTACACTTGCGTGTGGAGTGGGGGGTATACTTGCGCGTGGAGCGCAAGTGAAGGGTTCTTCTGAAGTGACCGGCGCAAAGCAGCGGCGGGAGGCTGCACGGACGGCGAGTCTCGTGAGCAAAGTGGACAGGCGAGCGCCCCAACGTGTCGCCCTCGCTGTCGACGGACTGTGCGTGGCGACCGGCGGGATTTTTGTGTGCTATTGCTGTCCAGCGCGGGAAAAGCCTCCACGTCGCACGCTGCTATTTTCCCTCTCCCCACCGAAGAAGTGATGGCTGCACGCCATGTGCGCCAGGAAGACAAGTCAAGAGCTATGGGTGGCGGCTCTATTCCTGTCCAGAAGCGCGCCGAAATATCCCACGGCGTGCGCCGACACAACGGCCGCCGTTGCTACCGTACGCGCTTGCAGTGCCGCCACCAGCACGCGAACACGCGCGCGTAATGCTCAAGCCGAGAGCCGCGTCTCGTGGCCGCCCGCGGCCGCCGCCACATGCTCGCGCCGCCCTTCAACTCGAGGCGGCTGCATGCCCGGGACGGATAAGACGCAGCCCCTCGGCGCTGGTGGCGAGTGAGCCGTGAGCTAACGGTCAACACGGGAATAAGAGGCCGCGGCGACGCGTATCCTCGGGGTACCCGCACAGCCCACACGCTGGCGGCGTTGCGTAACCCTGCGTTCAGAGCAGTTCCTGCAAAGCTGAAGCTGGAATTGAACCTTGAAGCCAGCCGCACCGGACGGATGATATCAGATCTGAGTCTGCTCCTTCTTGCCATGTGTGTTTGTGAGTGTGTGTCTCAGTTCGAGTGCGCGCGCGGACTCGACTCAGATCGGAGTCGAGGCGCTCCGTCTCTCTTGCGCCGCCTCGCCCACGAACAAGCACTGCTCGTCCAAAGCGAGAAAGGACGGAAGGCGGCGGAAGTGGTGGTCTTTAGTAGCGCGCGAGTATGAGCGAGGACGAGTTCGTGGTGCTGCTGGAGCACGCGGGCATCGTGGAGACGGCGGACGACAGCGCGCGCGAGTTCGTGGAACAGGCGCAGCTGCTCGAGTGGCTCGAGCGCGAGGGCATCGAGCTGTTCACGTCGCCCGCGGTGCTGGCGACGCGCGCGGCGGACGAGGGCGGCAATGGAAGCGTCAGCGCCAACGGCAGCGTCGGCGCCAACGCCATCGCGCGCGCGCTGCCGGCGCTGGCCACCGGCGACGGGCTGCACAGCAACACGCTGCTGGGCGAGGCGCGCGCGCGGCTGGCGAGGCGCATCCTGGAGCGGCTGCTCGCGCGCGAGTGGATCTCGCCCATCGAGTTCGAGTACGAGGACGACGAGACCGAGGTGCGTGGGCTGGAGCTTGTGCTCGTTCCGCGGAACGCCCGATGGCTTCGAGCCCGCCGGCCACAGTGGGCCGCTGGCCGCGGATTGAGCCAAGTATGGGCGTGGCGGCAGGGCAGTAACGGCGCGCCGCCCTGGACCCTTGTCGAGGCTAATGCGGCTGGCGAATCTCTCGCATGCTCTCTTCGCTGCGCAGGAGTGGAAGGCGACGCTGTACACTCCGCGACTGACGACGGCGGACGCGTACCGCATCTACATCGAGAAGGACCCATCGGTGCGTGGCCATACATATCTTACTTTCCTTGTCGGCGGGGGCGGGCTGGTGCCCTCGGCGTCGCCCGAGAGGCACCCAACCCGACGGAGGAGAGCAGCAGCGTCTGCTTTCCTGACGACTCGTCTTTCAGTCCGAGCGGAGTGATGACGATGGTGCTGGACGGATGGGCGTGCGTGTCTGCCGCTATCTAGGAGTCGCATCTCGCAGCGCGTGGGTGGAGTCTACGTGCCCAAACGTTCCGCAAGGTCGGGGGATGAATGATAGACTCTGCGCTGGTGCTTGGCGAACCGTCGGAAGACCTCGACCGATAGGCAGCGGGTTTGCAGTAAGCGAGCAAGAGAGCAAGGAATCGCTGACGATGCCGTGGTTTGCCTGGGTCCATTAGATGGATGAGCGAGCGATCCGCGAGCAGCGCGCAACAGCCATCGCGACGCCGCCGGTACGTTTTCCGAGCGCGAGTCGTTCCTGCAGTGATCTCTGCGCCACTCACGTTCTTGGTTCGAACGCGCCTTCGGCCTCGCAGTCGGCCGATGACGCGCAGAAGACCCGGATCCGCGAGCAAATGTGGCAGAACTGCTTCCCGACGTGCTCGGAGAGCTCGCGGCAAATGTTCCTGTCGTTCGACAACCCGGAGGTGATCCTGTACTCGACCATGGGGCTGAACCTCATCAGCAACGGCATCAGCAGCGTGCCCGCCTACTCGCGCGAGCTCAAGAACATGGGCGTGAGCGCGGAGGACCGGTCCATGATCGTCGGGTTCCTCGCCAAGGCCTTCCCGTGCGACTGACATCGCCATGTAAAGTACTATTGTGGAGCGGGGGCTTGTTCCAGAATGCAAGTGTTCATTGTCAACAACTCACTTAGAGATAGGTGCGCCAAGGCACAAGAAGCCACCCTCGACCGAGCTCGCGCGCACTCTGCAGCCGAGGAGCCGTCCAGCTCGTCGTGCTCAGTCGGTCTACGCGCACGCGATGCCAATCGCGAAGCCGCCCGAGAAGCCCGCCGAGGACGGCAAGTTCTTGCGCATGACGACCATGAGCTTCTGGTACCAGAGCTTGATGTCCTCGTTCGTGATCTTGCCGTCGCCCGTCGTGTCGACCTTGGAGATGACGTCCTTCTGCACCTTGTTCCAGTTGATGTCGATGTACCCCTGGGACGCCGCGACCTGCGCCACGAGGAACACTACGCCGATCGTCACGGCCGCCACCTTGCCCACCTGCTTGAGCGCGTAGCCCGAGCAGAAGCCGAGACCGCCCGCGAGCGTCAGCTCGCCCGCGCGGCTCAGCAGTCCGTCGATCCACTGCTCGACCAGGTCGTTCTGCTTCTTGTCCTTGGCCGGGTCGTTGCCGCCGCTCGGCCCCGACTGCAAGCACAAAGGTAACAACACCGATCGTGAGTCCGCGGTCACCGGATAGTCGCGGCGGAGGACGCCACACGCACGGCTTCCGCGAACACGACCATGTTCTCGCACAGCGCCGAGTCTGCAGACAGCACACGATCTCCATGAGCGACGCGCTCCACACTCAGGTGTCTCTCGCAGGCTCACGCACCACTGTTGAGCGCGGCCGCGACACCGGCGCTGAGCACGGCGCCGATCGCGACCATGCGTGGCGCGCGCACGAGCGACAGCGTGTCTGTTGGAGGGGAACAACGTAGGTAGGACACGTCAGCGGTTCAAGTCGCGGGCGACAAAGACCACGCGCGCTGCACTGCAACGGCTTGACAGTGAAGTCGAGCGACGTACTCGGGGCACGCAGGGCCAGCGCCTGGCTGCGCGTGCTCTTGGCCATCGCCACGGACCGCGCGCCGAGCTTGCTCAGCTGCTGCGGCCGCACCAGGACTGTATCAATCAAATGCACAGCACAACACAGCACCATGGCCGTCAACCACCGATAATGGAGACGCGGGGGCGGCGGAGAGACGGACAGAGCTGCGCGCGCATATGGATCGACATGGTGACGGCGGTGGGGGGAGGGAGGGCGGAATGTGCGCGGTCGGGGGCGAAAGCAGGAGTGCCACGAGCCGAGCGAGTTGCGTCCAGTATCAGGATTTTGTCTCATTTTGTTTGGCATATGGGTGGGTGACGATGGTGCTCGGCTGCATAAAACGTGGTCACCGTTTTGGTGATTTCCATCAAGGAGTGATGGTCGGCAGTTGCGTATCTGGGAATTTCCGAGCCAATGGCTCCGATGCGTGACGCGGCGGCCGTCACCAGGTTCCGAATTCTTGCAACCCGAATTTAGTGTACACCACGCAAAAATAGTCAAGGGAGGCGGACAACTTGATGGTCGTGGACCTTATTATAGGGCGATCGGCCACGCACTTCACTTCAACCAGTCACTGCTGCTGCTGGAGATGATCGCGGGGGACGTCGTAGGTCTCGTCGACCTGCTCGGCGATGATGCGCGCGACATACGTGTCGCCGAGGACGTTGCAGACGGTGCTGAAGCGGTCGAGCAGCCAGTCGATGGCCACGAGGTAGCTGAAGGACGCGGGCATGGGCACGTCCGGGTACACGGACTGCCACACCGAGTAGATGACGACCAGGCTCGAGTTGGTGATGGGCGCCGTGCCGAGCGACCCGAGCAGCGAGATGAAGACGATGAGCGACAGCTGCCACCAGCCGAGCTCCAGCTCGTCCTCGGCCGTCGCCACCAGGAACACGACGGCCGCCGGGAAGTACATGGCCGCGCCATTCTTGTGCGCGCTGCACCCGAGGGTCACGACGAAGTGCAGCAGTCCGCGCGACACCTCGCGCGTCGTCTCGACACAGCGCAGCGTCACGGGCAGCGTGGCCATGGACGACGCGCAGCCGAACGCGAACAGCGCGGCCGGGAGCATGGGTTGCATGTACTTGAGCGGGTTCTTGCGGACCAGGAACCAGAGCAGCAGCGGCAAGAAGACCAGCTCGAAGATCGCCACGGAGAGCAGGTACCCGAGGATCAAGATGCCGACGTGCGCAATGGCCTCCGCCAGCATCGCCTGGCTCGAGAGCGACCCCGCGACCAGCGAGATGACGGCGATCGGGCTCCAGTCGATCAGCTTGCGGATGACCACGAAGAATACCTTGTTCATCTGCGTGAGCACCGCCAGCAACGGGCTGTGCTCGCGGCTGCTCACCTTGATGGCGGCCGCACCAAAGATGATGGAGAACGTGATGACACTGAGCAGCGTGCCGTCCTGGAAGCTCTGGAAGATGTTGCTCGGCACCAGCTCCTCGAGAATGCCCGCGATCTGCGTGGTCACGGACGTCGCGGCGCTCGCGGTCGCGTCGGCGAGGATCGCACCCGTCAGGTCCACCATCTCGAGCGTCGTCGCATTCGCGCTGGCCGTGTTATTGGCAGCCGAGCATGCGATGGCGCCGGTCTTGCTGCTCGCAGCCCAGTACTTGCCGTCGGAGCACGCGATCTTGAAGAACGCCGTCTCCGACACGACAGATGAGCGCACGCGATCGCTGTGCAGGCCACGCAGCGCCATGGAGATGCTCATCGACAGGATCGCCGCGAACAGCGACAGCCCGATGAAGTAGAGGGCTGTCTGTGTGCCGATGACCGACACCTTGCCGATCAGCACGAGGTCGGCGACGCCCGTCGTCAGGCTCGTGAAGATCATGGGCATGACGAAACACTTGAGCACTTGGAGGAAGATGGCTCCTGGGAGGTTCACCAGCGCGCTGACGTCCACCGACACCTCGAGGCTCGACAGCAACCCGCCGAGCAGCACGCCGAGGAAGGCAGCGATCAGGATCTGGGCGGTCGGCTGGCGGAGCAAGGCGCAGCGCCGCTCTTCCTCGTCCGGGTAGGCGTTGTCTTGCGCTCCCGGCTGGCGCAGGAACCTGTTCGGAGTCGCCAGCCCGGAGCCCGAGTGCCGCCCGAGTTTCCGCAGCTGCGAGTGCGTGCTGGCGTCGTTATAGTGCTCAGGCAGGCCGATCGACTCTGTTGGCGTGATGACTTCATAGTCCTGGTTGCGGTCGGCCGTCTCGAACAGCACGACGCCCTGCGCCTTCATCTCGGAGACTCGGACCCCCTGGACTGGACTGCTGCTTCCAAGCGGACAGACAGTTTTGTGGCAATGTTGACCTGATCAAAGCGCGACTCGTCGGCGCGAGATCAGTTTCTCACCTGCGAACGTCTTGGAGCCGTGCAAGGAGTCGCAGCAGCTTGGAAACGGTTGAGGCTGGCTGGCTGGGCTGGGCTGGGTCGCGTCAATGGCGTGAACTCAAGCGCACACAGTCGATGGGAAGTGTATCTATTTGGTGTTTGTGCCGTCGCCGGAGCACATGCCCTTTGCTCTCTCCTCTTTCTCTCATGCTTGCTGTTCTGCAGCCTACTTGTCGCTTTCTCCACTTCCTCTCGCGGGATCACTCTCCTCCCGCTCGCTCACTCGGCCTTGGGGGCCCGGCGACGCTTGGGCTTGCCATCGCTCGTGGGCGTGGCGGGCTTGCTGTCGCTGTCGTCCCCGGAGCGCGAGGCCTTCTTGTCGTCCTCGTCCTCGTCCTCCGAGTCGCTGCGGATGTCCTTCTCGACATTGCCGTCGCCGAGCGCCTTGACGACCATCTTGACGATGAGCACGCCCCAGTAGATGTGCAGTACGAGCAGCAGCGAGAGGAAGCTGAAGAAGCCGCACCAGACGTAGTACCAGATGGGCCCGTCGATGCCGTGGAAGACGCCAGCGGCCAGGATGTGGCGCACGATCAGGTCGTAGGCGTCGTAGTAGACGCTCTTGATGATGTTGGTCGCGAAGAAGTACCAGCGCACGACGAACCAGACGATTGCGAAGAGCCCGAACCAGAGGTTGGCGAGCGTCTCGTGCTCGAGGTAGACGAAGAACTTGGCCGTCTCGAGCAGCAGGTCGTTGACGTCGTGCAGCATGAGCACGCAGATGCCGACCTTGGTCAGGTCAAAGTAGTACGAGAAGACCATGAGCGCGATGGTGGCGAAGTGGTGCACCAGCATCTCGGCGTTGTCCTTGCGCTTGACCTTGTAGTGGTTGTTGGTCAGGTTGAGCATGAAGTCGACGCTCTGGAACCAGAACGAGAGGTAGATCATGTAGTACCAGCGCAGGTTCTCGGGCGCCTCGAACGGGAAGTCCGTGAAGTACCCCGCCGGGTTGAAGAACCAGTCCTGGTCCCAGCCGACCGAGAGGCCCAGCAGGAAGAAGGCGCCGACGGCCGCGTTCTTGTACAGCGACTCGCGGCACTTGTCGCGCTTGTCGGGCGTCAGCCACCGCGCGCGGATCAGCCAGTTGACGAACGGCGTGATCACCAGCTTGTCCGTCACGAAGTGGTACGCGTACACGCCGGCGAAGGCCGCACCGAAGCGCCGCAGCTCGCCGCCGGCGTCGCACTCGGAGAAGAAGCACGGCATGGCTGGCGGGCGGGCGGGCGACCACTAGTGTGGGTAGGTGGGTGGTTGCACTACCGGGTACTGGCGCGGAGGCAGTCGGCTCTTGTCGCCTCGTGGAGGGGGAGGAAGCCCCGGGCTCGAGCTCGAGCGCGTCGGCCGCTTCTTGTCTGCGTGGCGGGATCGGAAATGGGAGGGAGGCTGCACGTGTTAGCTGCCCGTCGGGTCGGCTCTTTGAGTTGATATTCGTTTATGGAGGAAGTAGTTGAGTCGATTTACTGGGGAGAAGTAGGAGGAGCGCGTCGTTTGATCGTGAAGCTCGTATCAAAGAATCAGACATATCAGATGGTGGGGGAATGTTCCAAGGGAGTGACGCATACAAAAATCAAGTCAGTCGAAATCTGTTTAGTCCAGCACGGAAAGAGTAGCCATCGGGGGAGCGAGTTTATGTGCACCACACACGTTGCAGATGTCGACGAATGCGTCATCGATGCCGAGCCCCATGCGCCATTGAGCCCGTGGCTCAGGCCAATGCTCCACGAGGTGCGCATGCGTTGCTCCCAGCTCTTTCAGCTGCCGTCTATTATTGTACTCGGTCGGTCGGCCGGTTGCCAACCACGCGGGTCGTGAACGCGGCTTGAGTCTCTGGAGCCGACGCTTCCGGCGCCGATGGCGACGAGTCGCCGCAACCGCTTGCCTCACAACGCAACCTGCAGCCACCAGCTGACGCCGAGGGAGCCATGCAGAACCGCGGCGTCGTCCTCTTCGACGTGAACACGTCCCCGTCCACTGATGCCAACGCTCAGCACGACGCCCAGCACGACGCTCACGGCTACGACCAGCATGGCGCTCACGGCTACGACCACCACATGGACGACGACGAGGATGTCATCACGCCGACCGAGTCCATTGGAGTGCCGACTCACTACCGCGCCAACGACGACTTCTACGGAGTCGCGCAGCTCCGCAAGCTCGACGACGGCTACCAGCGTCACTCCAAAACGGGCATGGGCACGCCGGACCGCTTCCTGCGCCAGCCCGGTGCCGTCGACGCCGTGTATCCCGATCAGGACGAGCACCGATGCCCCATTCTATACGAGCCGACGGCGCAGATCCTCATCGGCGCCTTCCTTGGCGTGCTACTCGGCGCGCTGCTGTCCAGCCTCGGCGTGTCCAAGGACGTCAGTTCGCTTGTGAACCTGCCGGGCACCATCTTCCTGCAGATCCTGAAATGTTTCGTGCTCCCCATGATCTTCACGAGTCTGACGACAGGCGTCGCGGACCTCGTGCTCATGGGCAAGGTGTCGGTCATCGGCACGCAGACGAGCGCGTACTTCATTGGGTTCTCGCTCGTGGCGTCTATTCTCTCCACGGTCGTCTCGCTCTTGCTGCGGGGACTCCACCCAGACGTCACCCACTCGGCGATCGAGAACGACACAGCCTTCTTGGAGGTCCAATGCTCCGACGGCATGTACTGGGCGATGAATGCGACCTCCAGCGCCATCATGTGCTCCGGCGCGAGCAACACGAACGCGACGACGCTCGAGGTGGTGGATCTGACGGGCGTCATCCTTGCCGACGCAACCTCCACCGCCGCGGGAGGAGTCACCTCGCAGATCACCGACATCTTGCACGAGTTGCTGCCGAGCAACATCTTCCAGAGCTTCCAAGACGGCACACTGCTCAGTGTCATCACGTTCTCCGTCGTCTTCGGCGCCGCGGCCGTAAAAGTCAGCAGCCGCGAGCACAGTCCGCTGCTGGCGGTGCTCACGCAGATGAACTTGGTGTTCTTCCAGATCATCCGCAAGCTGATCGACTGGAGTCCGCTCTTCGTCTTGTCGCTCGTCGCGGGCTCCCTGTCTAGTCAGTCAATGCTGGCGGAGGCCATCACGCACGTCGGCATCATGATGCTCGGGTACTTCATCTCGGTGATCATCTTCGAATTCATCTTCTTGCCGGCCGTCATGTGGGTCGCGCTCAAGAAGAACCCGTTCCCGTACATGCGCGCCATGGTCCCGGCCGCGCTGTTCGCGTTCGGCTGCTCGTCGTCGCTGGTGACACTGCCCGTGACGCTGCGCTGCGTCGAGTCGACGCGTGAGGTGTCGCGCTCGCTGCTGCATTTTGTGCTCACGATCGGCTGCACCGCGCACAAGAACGGCTCGGCCATCTACTTCCCGTCCGCGATGGTCTTCCTCGTGTCGACCGCGGAGGAGAAGCTCGATATCGGCGCCGTGGAGATCGCGCTCATCATCCTCATCTCGCTGCTCGGGTCCATCGGCGCCGCGCCGATCACCAACTCAAGCCTGGTCGTCATCTACTCCATTTGGCAGACCGTGTACCCGAACGTGCCCATGCCCGCGTCCTTCAGCTACCTCGTGGCCATCGCATGGTTCGTCGGCCGCTTCACGACGGTCTGCAACGTCGTCGGCGACACGTACGTCGCGCGCATCATCGCCGAGCAGGTCGACGAGACCTACGAGGCGAACCACTTCAACCAGAATCCGAATCAGCAGGCCGCCGCGCTCTGAGTATCACGTGGTGCACACAACGTAACCCATTCCTTTGCACACTATAAACTCGTCGGCCGCGGAGGAGGCGACGACCAACGCGTCGTACTGCTGGAAGACGCCGTCACCACCCGGGGGGTTTGCCGGGCCGAGGACACCCTCCTCCATCGTCGAATGCGTCCACGTTGTTGTGTTGTCCAAGAAGGGAGAATGAATTATGGTGGAAGTCGAGCCAAACGTCATAATTCGATGTTGGGTGGACCACATTGAGCATAACAGGTAATATACCGTAATTTCCACCACATAACAAATGGTAAGTATACTTTAATCCAGTCATTATATGTTTTGTAAAGTTCGATTTTTTTTCTCCAAATGGTGGCGGGCACACCATTATTGGCATGAGCATGAGTATGAGCATGAGCGCGTCGACGCACTTCGTGGGCGAGAAGGTGGCGGCGCTGGACGTCGCCACGGGCCTGCGCGTGGCGCCCGAGGGCCTGGCAGGTGACCTGCTGCCGCTCGTGGCCTCTGGCGGCTGGGACAACCAGGTGCGCGCCGCCAACGCCAACAACCAGACGCCTGACACCGGAGACCACTGCGCCTAACCAACGCTCGTTCGCTCGCGCAGACCAACCACGTGGCGCTCCACCTGCCGCTACTGCCGTCGCTGGACGAACACGCGCTGCACGGCGAGTTCCGGTGTGTCCATGCCGGAGTCCTCCTTCTCTCTGATACCCGGCGCTGACGTGCAGAACCCTCGCTTGTGCTGGGGATGCCCAGCGGCAGGACCGATGGGCGGCCGTGCGAGCTGTCGACAGTGGCCGAGGCTGAGCACGAGGGCGACGTGGCGGCGCTGCGCTTCGTCAGCGCGGGCGACGAGCGGCTGCTCGTGACGGCGTCCTCGGCCGGCGGCGTGCTCGCCTTCCGCGTGTCGTCGTCATCCTCGACCGGCGACGAGCAGGCGCCGGTGCTGGCGCGTGTCGAGCTGCCGCAGTGGGCCGCGGTCTTCGGCGTGTACGGGGCGACGGGGCTGGACGTGAGCGAGTCTGGCGCGACCGTCGTGAGCGCCAGCGCGGGCGGCGCGCTCGCGTGGCTGGCGCTGGACGAGGCCATGAGCGTTGCCACGATCGGTACGCACTGGCGCCGCGGGGATGCGTGGTAACCCACGACTGACGCGCTGGGATCTTCCGGACAGGCAACTCCGAGGCGAGTCGCTTGCCGCTCAACGCGGTCAAACTGCTGGGGCGAGACACGGTCGCCGCGACCGCCGGGTGCGTCCGCACGCGTTTGCATCGAGTTCTCCTCACCAGTTATGCATCCAATGGACTGACAGCTCTCTCTCTATCTCTTGCTCTCACTCGCGTGTGTATTGCATGCAGATCAGCGCCCGGGAGTCAGCTGCGCATCTGGGACATTGCGGCCAGCAACCTGTTCCCGGTCACAGTGTGCAGCGAGTGAGGATTCCCCACGAGACGCCGCCCTGGCAAGCGGTTCGCCAACTCACTGACCGATCACCAATGCTGTGTGTGTCCAGCCCCAAGACGAACGCGGTGCTGACGTCGATCGAGACGCACCCGACGCGCCCCGAGCTCCTCATCACGGGCTCCGACGACGGACGAGTCTGTCTATGGGACCGCCGGCGTCTCGACTCACCCTTCCGCTCGGAGGCCAAGCACCAGCGCGCCGGTACCTCTTCTGCTTCCTGATTGTGCCTCTCTCGACTTCGTCCTGACGCCTCGCTTGACTGACATGGTGATTAGTTCGCGCGGTCAAGTTGCACGCCTCGTCTCCGCGCTACCTCTTCTCCGCGGGTGACGACGGTATTGTGAACTGCTGGGACTTCCACTACGGCCGCCGCGACCGCGAACCCGTCGAATACGAGCGTCGCTCTGCCTCAGGCAACTCGGGCTTCACGGCCAACGGATTCGGGCAACGATTTGACTCCAGTCTTGACCACGGCGCCGATGGCATCGGTATCAAGCCCGTCGCGATTGGCGCGATGCCCTGGAGTGCGCTCGCCATCCACGCCGAGAGCGACACGCTCGTCGCCGGATCGGACGCGCAGTCACTTGTGATCGTGCAGCGCGCGTCCAAGTGGATCAGCTAGCGGCGTCGCCACAAATCTCAGTTAGAAGCTCCGGCAAGCTCTCGCACACGGTGCGTGCGTGACACAAGAGCAATACGATTCATCGCACCCCTTCCTACACCACCGCCTCCTCTTCCCCCGCTACTTCCTCGTTGTTGTTGCCCACGAAGGTGTTGCTGCCTTCGAACGCGCTACCGGACCGGGCATGATCTTGATTATCGCTGCCTTCGTCTCGTGGTTGGTCAGCTGGCATTGACTTCACCTTCTTGCTGCTTCAATCGCCAACCAGCAGTGTTAGTGCCACACAAACGCACAACAACAACAGCAACCTCATGCTACTCACGTGTATAGCCCTGGAGGCAGGCGCAGCTCGGGTGATATGTTGTCGAGCGCACTTGACGCCGACAGGTACACGACCTTGGCGTAGAAGGCGCTGCCGACCGACCGCTTGGCCACGAGCACGAGCAGCTTGAGCCACATGCTGGGTGCGAGCATGTAGAAGTAGCGCAGCGTCGCCTGGTGGCGGGCCTTGTCCGCGCCAAACACGCCCAGCAGCCGAGAAAACCACGCTGCCGCCGCCGCTGACTGACTGCCCGCCGTCTCCCCCGCGCTCGACTTGGTGCCGGGAGCATCGTGAACGTACAAGACGCTGTAGTGGCCGGTGCTGCCGACACCAGCGCTGCTGCGAGTGGCAGTCGACTGGAGTGTGTGCAGCACAAACAGCTCCACGCGGTGAAGATCCTGCGCCAGTGGCAGCTTGGACGCGACGTACACGAGGACAGGTGCTCCCGAGAGATCGACGCCTCCGAGGTACAAGAAGTCCATCGCGCGGAGATCCTGAAAGTCGTCCTCGGTGCTTGTCGAGACGCGAGCGCTGCCGTTACCGCCGCCAGTTAGCGCAGAGTGCAGGCGAGCCGCGACGTCTTTCCTCCGCTGGCGGTCCGCTTCAGCCGCTGCGAGCAACGCACGCCGCTGTCGCTCCTCCTGTGCGACGCGCAGACGTTCGAGGCGCTCGGCGTCCGGGTCGATTGTCATTGCCCGGAACTGCCGGGTGGCCGCGTCCGCGTCCGCGTCTTCCCTGTCCTCGTCCGATGCTTTGGTCGCGGGTGCCGACAAGCGCAGTCAGTCGTGTTATCCAGCGAATGAGGCAACAGCCAAGCGTACGCACGCGGATCATCAGCCTGGTTGTTGCCATCGTCGCCGTGCTCTAGCCTGAACAGGGCTCCGATCCGAATCTTGCGCTCGGGGATGATCGGCTCGCCAAACTCGTCGCCTGCGAAGCTCATGTCACCATCAGCACACTGCCATTTGTTAGATCAGCATGCCATATAGAGACGCACCGAGGTCGCGACCTGCGAGGGCAACACTCGAGCGCCTCTCCTCTCCGTCGGAGCGAGGAAAGTAGAGCGGCAGCATGGCCTCGTAGATGCTCTCGTCTTCTTGCGAATCCACGACGAGCACAACGCGGTCCAAGTCGTCGCCAAAGTGCTCCAGGAAGCGGCGAACCGTGCCTGCGAGACCCATCGGATCCGTCAGAGCGAGTCGCTTCCCCCATGCTCGTGACAGCCAAGCAGCGAACGTACGGACAGCGATGTGCGCGGCCTCCTCGCGCGGGTAGCCCTTTTGGGGCGAGTAGATGCAGCCGATGGCCAGCGACCGCAGCGAGCGCTCCTTGGCGGCCTGCAGCACGCTGCGGTAGCACGTGTGCAGCGCGTGCTCGGCCGCCGTGTGGTACCTCGCGCTGTACTTGGGCCCGACCGTGTGGATGACGAAGCGCGCGGGCAGCGCGCAGCCGCGCGTGACGACGGCCTCGGCCGTGCGGCACGGCGCCACGGCCGCACACTCGACGGCCATCTGGTCGCCGGCTGCGCGCAGGATGTGGCCGCTCGCGCCGGTCGCATCCCGCAGCGACTCGCTCGTGGCGTTCACGATCGCGTCTGCGCGCAGGCACCAGATAGGTCCTCGCCAGAGCGACAGCGTGCGGTTGAGCGAGTCGTTGGCCTTGAAGACGCGCGCGCTGGCCGCATCAGACGCGTCCGAGAGCGAGGGAGGCGTCCGCTGCAGCACCTGGTCGGCCCAGGGAACGAGCGCGTCGGCCGCGACGGCGGCGCTCGGCGTGGACTCCATGACGCGCGTGGCTGTTGGGATCAGATCGTCGATTCTCGACTGGAGAGTGGCGTCCTTTCACGCCGCGATCTTTTCAAGACCCGAGAGGTGAAGGATCCGCGTCGACAGCCAGTGCGCAGCGACAGCAACAAGGCGAGTAGTGCGCGAGCAGCGTGAAACCACCACTCACGACGCCACAGCCGTCGCTGGGTAGGTCGTCGCGGCCTCGAGGGCTCCAAGTTCGACACTGACAGCAACTCGAAGACGATCTCACATGTGGACGAGTACTTGGAGGCTGTGCGCGGCGTGGACGGTTCGTTTGAGTCGGACCAGGAGTCGGACTCCAGTGGCCGACCACCAAGCGTGCGTACGTGGTGACCTACCGTCTGCTGGTCGACATGATCAAGGTGACGCCTTTGTCCAAGGTCGTGGCTGGAGCAATTTATTGTGCAGAACAAGCAGAAGCAGGATATGATTGAAAAGGCCGAGGGCATCCCGAGCCTCGACTTCTTGGAGCTTCTGCACTCAAGCGAAAGCTCTTCCTGGACCAGGCCGAGCCGCGCTGCGGTTGCACGATCTCGGCTACACTCTCGGTGCCACATCAGCGCGCGGCGGCCAGCTCGCGGCTCCGAGCATCTCCTCCTCCTCCATTGTTCGTGCCGCCAGAAACATACACGGACCCACTCCTGCTGCTCGGGCCACTCGCCTCGCCAGGGCGCGGCGTCTCGGCTCTCGACGACGAACTGGCAGACGCCCCACTGCCCACCACAGCAGAGCCGCTGGACCCAGAGACTACTTTGCTGCTCCCGCTCGTCACGAACACCTCGCCGCTGCGCACCGCACCGACACCAGAATAGACATGGATGCTGCCGTCCGCGCTGTCCGAGCTCACACCGATGCCGACAGCAGTGCCGACAGCAGTGCTCGCGGCATCGCTAGACAAAGGCAGGCTGCCAGCAGCACCGCTCGACGAAGTGGTCATCCGCGAGCAAGGTGGTCTGGACGGTCGGCACTGCCCCCACAGTGTGTTTCTTGGCTCTGGGCACGAGGCGCCAGTTCCAAGGGTGAGGACCACTCGGCCATTATAGTCGCGCGCAACCGGCTGCGCGTCCGTCTCGAGGCAGCCCATCACTGCCATGTTCCCGCACATTATGCAAGACGAGGTGATAATCCAGGTGCTCATCAAGGACGCCCTCGTGTACCCGTGCGAGATCACCGTTTACTTTAATCAAGGCGGCTGCGTCGTCCACGTTGTGGGCTTCGTGTTGGGGGTCAAGGCCACGCCCCGCAGTCAGCACGTCTCGTGCATCCTGAGCAGCGCCAGGCTGCAGAACTCACTGACGACAAGTCGCGGCCGCAGACGAAGGACCCACCGCTCGGCGACCGGCATCGTCCGCCAGAGAGCAAACAACACTCCCCACGAGACCAATAGAAGCGTTCGACCGAGCCGCATCCTGAACCGAGTCCGGTGCCCTTCCCTGGACGGCATGTTGTAACCGTCGCCGTCGCCAACACACACGCACAACGCCACGCCCAACAGCAGCAGCCTCGATTGTGATCGTGTACAAGGCGGTGGTGCACTCCGAGGAGGCCGCGCCTTCCCGGTGCATGAGCATCAAGGGACTGTTTCGGCGATTAACAGGAGGACACGGTCGAGACGCCCGCAGCACTCCGTGCGAACCAGCTCCTTTGCAGGCTCTTTCTCTTCATCTAATTGGAGAGCATCAAAGGCGCATCCGCCTTCGTGCCAGAACAGCGGCAGCGCCACTCAAGAACGCTGCTGCATTGCAAGCCTGCAAGGCCCTTGTCGGCGTTGAGTCGAGTCGACTGGGCGGCAGCTGGGCGCGCAACCAATGCGCGTGATTGAAGTTCGTTGATGGAGGTGCGCGCATAGCGCGCTCATGATTCCCAGAGGAGCAACACATTTGCTGCGTGCTTGGCAAACAGTCATCATATCGTGCCGACACCAGTGTTGAGCATCACAGATGGCATCAAAGTCCTTTTGGGAAGAACCCGCGGGATCTGCACAAAGCAGCAGGCAGACTTGACAGCGAGCCGGGCGGTGCTGTCCCCTCTCACCTCCCCCTTTTTGTGTGCACTAATCCGCATGCGCAGTTGAACTTTCGTGCCGGGCGGCCCGGTCATGAGACCGTTCACCTGCGGCGCACAATCAATGTATAATTCATCACAATTCAGTACCTTATTGAACATCCGAGCGAACATTCCAAAATAGCACTGCATTAGGATATGATACAGTTGCACCACCAGCATTTCTTGACCGTCTCGACTCTGCTCGCGCCCGTTGATCCCCAAGCACTAGGACACCCGGCGTCTCACCTTGCATCATGCTTGATTGCTCCGTCTGCATGGTCTTCGGAGCTCTTGCAGCCGCACGCACACACGAAAAAGCATAAACTATGGTCCATTGCGATGCACATCGAAGAGGGTGGTCGCCGTGCATACTCGATCGGTCTGGTCTGAAAGGAGGGAGGACGGAGCCCGGCCATGGATAGACTCGTCGTTCCGCTAAAGACACGTCGACCGAGGCAGATCGCGCAACTCGATCCTCTCACTTCGCAATTTGCTGCATCACCCGCACAAGCCCCGCTGCCACCGACCGCACGCTCCTGCCCGAAGTCCTCACCCCGTTCTCCACGATGGAACTGCAGCAACGCCAGCCCGAGACCCCCGGGTACTCCATCGCCATGTCCCCCGGCGGCCAACCGGCGCATCTGCTGGCGGAAGAGCGCTCCCTCAAGCCAACGTGGGTGCTCTACGTCTGTGTCTTCTCCGGGATACTGCAGGCCTTCCACTACGGCTGGTCCAACTCGCAGGTCAACTACAGCAAGTTCAACAACACGGAGGAGTGCAAGGCTCGCCCGATCGAGGAGGGCACGTGCATGATGTTCCCGGGTCACACCAAGACCACGTGGACGCTGCTCGTGAATGCATGGATCGTGGGCGGCATGTTCGGCAGCCTCGTGTCGGGCTTCCTGGCCAACAAGCTCGGCCGTCGCCAGGCGCTGCGGTACAACTCCCTCGTCATGATCGTGGGCTGCATCTTCGAGATCTCCGCGTCGAACGCCGGGCTGTTCACGACTGGCCGCTTCATCGTCGGTGTCGCCAACGGCATCGCCATGTCCGTCGTCAACACGTACTTCAGCGAGATCTCGACGCCGCACAACCGCCACGCGCTCGGCATCAACACGCATTTGGCGGCGACGCTCGGCATTTTCGGTGTTGCGACGACCTTCTGGTACTGGGGAACCTCCTCGGGGTGGC
>JAADYF010000375.1:0-23295 GCA_023338175.1 Phytopythium delawarense
ACACCACGCCTGCGCGCGCACGTTGCACCGGGGATCGCCATGTATGCTTTTGGCCGTCCCTTTTGCTTGTTGGTGGTGGTGGCGTCGATGTCTGGCCTATGGTAGGTGCTGTGTGTGATGCTGCTTGCCGGCGTGCAGGTGACAGCAGTTCGTCGCCTTCCGACAGCCCGCCACCTCGCTCGTCCACCGCTACAATCCACGGTCCACGGGTGGGTGCTGTGCTGGCCAGTCAGGCAAGAGTCTGACTCGCGACACCTTGCGCTTCGTATGCCGAGTAACACTCACCGTGCTTTGAGAAACAGCAAATCTTCCAGGAAACCTCACCGTATTTTGTGTTTGCCGGAAAAATCGATTCTCCAGGAATTGAACCTGTATGATTTGATACAAGACATTTGACTAGATTCCACGTTTTCACAAACCGCCCGCAATATCTAATTATAAAGGGTTAGAAAGCCAAGTGATCACAAATATATTATATTAGAAAGTCAGCTATAATATTCAGGATATTATGAGACTAAAATTTTTAGATAGATTTTTCGAATGTAAATAATCAACTACTTAATTAAGATATTTTGTACGGCGCCTGAGAAATATTTTTTGCTCTACTGAAACAAGACATTCAAGAAGGCATTTTGATGAACCAAACCGCTTTTTTCCCCTCGTAATGCTGTTTTCGCGGGGAGAAACGGGTTTCCGCGCGAGAAGTTGCGTTTTTGCTTTAGTGGCGCGGCGCGATCGCAATCATGCAATCGTAGAGGTCCAGGTAGTTTTTTGTTTGTTCAGGCTCGGATCGTGTGTCACACTTCAAATTAGAAGAGAGAGGTGTGCAAATTCAGAAAGGGGCCTCGACCCGCTGTTTCTTCTGCGGTTTAATGACTAGTTTGACTAATTTAATGACTAGCCACTCAAGACCTCGATTGACGTACTGTTTTGGCTATTTGGATCGGTCTCTATAAATCGATACTACCGGTCAAATACCGATCCAAATCACGATTTAGTGACCACTGACTTTCTATATATTTAAAGTGCAAGGTTTGTACCGTTTTGCCCCATGTGTACCATCAGCGTGTCCAGAGTACTGAAACAAGGTAATTAGCGCAAGTACATATTCGGCACGTATCGGTACTCTGTCGGGTCGTCGGTTTATAGTGTCTGCCACATAAAACTCGTGGTTGCGTTTTGCTGACGTGGACCGCGTTCTATTCGGAATGTATCAGTAATTCGTCAGGTCGTCGGGTCGCCATGGAGGAGGGAGGAAATCCACGTTTTCGAGCCTCCCGCATATCCAAATCGGCGCCCGACCGCCCTTCGACTCCCCCTCGACTCTCGACGTTCGACGTCCCCGACCGACCGCCGAAACTCCAGGATGGCGGACGCGCTGATGAGTCTGATCGAGCAGGCGCCGGCCTCGGGCCTGGCGGTGGGCGGCGCGCTGGTGGCCGCGGCCGTGGGCTTCACGGCCGTCAAGGCGCTGGGCGGCAAGAGCGCGTCGACCGACAGCGCGGCGGCCGCGGCGGCGGCGGGCAAGAAAAAGAAGACCAAGAAGAGCAAGGCCGGCAAGAAGAAGGCATCGGCCGGCACGGACTCGGACGGCGCGCAGAGCGACGCGGCCAAGGAGCCCAAGAAGGAGGAGGAGCCTATCAACCTCGAGGAGTTCGTGGCGGTGCGTACTGATGTGTCTGCCTGCGGTGCATGGGAGACGCTTGAGCGAGGGACTGACATACGTACGTGTGTGTTGTACGCCACAGGACTACCCGGACACAGAGGAGGAGGAGGCTGCGCGCGCGGAGAAGAAGCGCCTCAAGCGCAAGCTCAAGAAGAAGAAGGTCAAGACGGCCGGCCCGTCGGACGTGGAGAAGGAGTCGACCAAGAAGGACGCGGCCGCCGCCGCGCAGAAGGACGCCGAGGAGGGCTGGGAGACGGTCGTCTCGCGCAAGAAGGCGCCCAAGAGCAAGCAGCAGCAGCAGCAGTAGCCTACGAGTAGAAACAGCCAACGCGGAGCCGCCGTTATATTAGCCTGCCGAGCACGTCCGTCCGTCATGGTCCTTGGTCGTTGCGCGATGCGATGGACGCCAGCATTGGACCACAGCATTATTCATTCTTTCGAGCTAGCAGGCCGATCGACCACATGCACTTGGCTGGTCCTTCCTCTCCAGATACCGGCAGTCCGGAGCGGTCGGCAGCGGCTGTGCGAGCCGACTCACAGCTTGGACTTGGGCTTGATGGCGTTGAACAGCACCGGCAGCTTCATGGCGAGCGCCATGTTGCCCTTGAGCTTGAGCTTGCCCTTCATAAAGGCCTGCTGCGCGTTCAGCTTGCCGCTGGCGATGGCGACAAAGTCGTCGTCGCCCACCGTGATGGTCACGTTGGCCGCCTTGGTGCCCTCCGTGAGCGCGGGCGGGCTGGCCTTGCAGTCCAGGTTCCAGGCGCCGCCGGGCGTGATGATGAACTGGATGACGCCGTTCACCTTCTTGGCCACCGTCCCGTCGTCCTTGGCGACCGCCTCGCCGATCAGCTTGAAGATCTCGGCCGACTTGAGGCCCGCGGGCTTGGCGGCAGCCTTGGCGGTCGCGGCAGGCTTGGCAGCGGCCGCCGCCCCCTTGGTCTTGACGTAGTTGCGCGTGGCGGCGATCACCACGTTGAGCTTCATGGCGAGGCCCATGTTGCCCTTGATCTTGACCAGGCCCTTCATGAACGCCTGCTGCGGGTTCAGCTTGCCGTCGATCAGCTTGAGGAAGTTTTCCTCCGTCAGCTGCCACGTGCCGCCGCCAGGTCAGTCAGTCTCCGTCTATCCGTCTACATGCACACAACTAGCGCCTCCAAGCCTCCAAGCCTGTGACCGCACGCACCGTGATGGTCAGGTCTGGCTTGTCGCCGTCCGCGGCGCGCGCGACCTTGCCGGCGCCCGTCTTGAGGTCCACGGTCCAGGCGCCGGCGCCCGTCACGTCGAACTTGATGACGCCCTTGACCTTGGGCACGAGCGTCGGGCCCACCTCGCCCACGGCCTGGGCCATCAGCTCGAACGTCTGCGCCGCCGTCGCCGCCATGGCTGCCGTGCAGTCGGTCGTGTCGTGGGGAGGAGAGGAGAGGAGAGCGGGGAGGCGGGCGCGAGGCGCGGCGACTTGGGGAATGAGCCATGGCGACAAGCGGCGGTTTCCGTCAAACGTAATCTACTCTTTTAGAGGCTAGATACGACTCGAGTAGTGCATTATAGGAAGTTGCGACGTGTGTAAGCTGTTCGTTTTCTCCAATGTGTAACCACATCCCGCGTTATATAAGTACGCGCGGTTTCCGACGTGCTGGTCAGAGCGCAGCCGGCGCTCACACCAGCATGGGCCGGGCCGCTCGCCACCAGCTTCTGTTCGAGCTTCTCCGGCCTTCCCGCTGTTTAGTATGCCCCGACGTCGTCTCCACCAGCATCAAGGTGCGGCACCAGCAGCTTCAAGTCCAACGTGGCGATCCTCGTTCTTTCGACTCGCAATCGTGACGTCAGGTGGCTGGCACACAGGGTACGCGTAACCTCCCAGGGTACGCTTCATAACCGTAACGTACCCCCTGCAAGTGCAGCACACGCCTCATCATCGACAATGGCATGGCTTCCTGGCCGCGAGCCGCAGCTCGACGAGCTCGTGCGCGTCGCGGGGCTCGGCCTACGCCTCACCGACGCGCCCGGCGGTAGCGAAGACGCCTGTGAGCCTGCGGTCCAGCCGGCGGAGGCGCCGGCGCCGCTTGTGGTCGTGTATGGCGGCGCGTCGACGGGCAAGAGCGCGAGCGTGGCGCTGGCCCTGCGCCGCCGCGCCGCCGCGTTCGCGCTCGTGGACTGCGCGGCCGTCTACAGCGCGCAGGACCTGTACCGCGAGGCGCTGGCGCAGCTGTACAGGAACGCGGCCGACCGGGCGCTGCACGCGCCGCCGCCGCTCGCGGAGGACGCGCGGGACGACGTGGTGGTCACAGACGGAGACGACGACGGCGCCTTCGAAGGCTACGCGTCGCTCAACTTCCTCGCCTTCTTCAAGGCGCTGGGCGAGTTCATGGACCGCAGCGGGCTGTCGGGCAGCGGCAGTAACAGTAGCAGCGTGCTGTACCTGGCGCTGGACCACGCCGACCGGCTGCTGGACCGCGGACTCGCGCCGCTGCTCGCGTGCGTCCTGACCATCAACGACCAGCTCAGCTACTCGCACGTGCGTCCTCCTAACGCCCAGCTTCCGGTCATGACAGGTACTGATGGATCGGCTGGCGTGGACAGATCTTGGACGACGCGCCGCCCTGGCGGGCGTGCGTGCTGCTCGTGACGCGGGGCGTCTCGGCCGCGCTCGACCGCCTCGTGAGCCCCTTCTTCCCGGTCTATGTCTGCTTCCCGCCGTACTCGCCAGGTTCGTGAGCCGCTCTCTCTCCATGGGTCTCGCTCGTCAGTCAGCCGACCGTCGCTCCTCTATCGCCCCGCAGACCAGGTCGTGGCCATCCTGGCGGTGCAGCTCGGGCTCGCAGACGAGCGGCGGGCGTTCCGGCGCTGGGCGTTGCACCTGCATGGGCTGCTGCCTCCGTCCGCGCAGGACGACTGGCTCGAGTTCCGCGCGTGCGTCGTGAACCTGCTGCCCGAGTTCCGCGGCCAGCTGCAGGCGCTCGAGGCCGCGTTCGAGACAGCGGACGCCGCGGACAGCACGCCCAAGGCCGGCGCGCAGATGCATCGACTCGTGCGCGACACGACCCGGTGCGTGTCGAGCCTGCTCAAGACGCGGCGGCGCCACCTCTTCGGCTACGACAAGCTGCGGCGACCCGGCACGACCGCCGCCTCCGCTTCAGGCCGCGGCGCTGAGGACCAACTGCTCGCGTGCGCAAGTCTCAGTCGAGGGTGCCTGCTGCTGGTGCTCGCCGGCTACTTGGCGTCGTTCAACCCGCAGGAGTCGGACGCCAAGTTCCTGTCGTCGGCGGGCGGCCCGAGGCGGAAGAAGCGCCGCTCCAAGAAGGACCTGGACGGTGGCGGCTCGGCGTCCACGTCGGCGTCTGCGGCGGCCGCCACCCCGCAGCACGTGAGCCAGCGACTCATCGGCCCGAAGATCTTCACGCTGCAGCGGCTGCTCGCCATCTACCTCAACCTGCGCGCCGAGGCCACCGCCGACGCCGACGCGGGCACGACGCGGGAGGCGCGCGAGGACATCTTCACACATGTGAGTGGCTCGTTCCGCCAGGCTCGGAGGATCGATCAACTACCTGACGGACTGACGGCGTTGCTTGCAGCTGGCGACGCTGGTGCGCATCCAGCTCTTCCAGCGCACGTCGCCGCCCACGGTGCTGGACGACATCAAGTTCCGGTGCCTGGCCGACTGGCGGTTCGTGCACGAGGCCGCGCGCTTCCTCCAGTTCCCCATCGAGGCGTACCTCAACTCGTAGCGCGCTGCTTCTACTGGTAGCAGCATGGAACGCCAGGCACGAGAAGACCCGGGACCAAATATATATGGCGAGGTGAAGGCACCAACAGCTTCCTTCTCTTGAACGCGCTCGAGTGCGTGCCCTGCCAATAGATACGAAGCGCCCGCTCGCTGCAGAGCGCGAGCAGAGCATGCAAGGGAGGAAACAACCGCGTGCTTACAGCAGCCGCACCGTGTGCGAGGGACCGGCGGACGCCGCGAGCAGCTCGTCCAGCTGCATGTTGGCGTCGCACAGGAACGGGTGCGCGAGCGCCTCGGCCGGCGATATCCGCTTGGCCGTGTCCTTCTCCATCATGAGCGTGATCTGCAGTGCCCAACACACGCCGCTGTCAGTTCATCCAAGGCGAGAGTCACTCAGTGCGAGACGAGATCGTGTGACGTACCAGGTCCTTGGCCTCGTCCGAGATACTGGACCACTCAGGCTCCTCGAACTCGTACTCGACGCGTTTGTTCATTTGGATGAGTTCCTCGTCGTTGACGCCAAAGAACGGCTCGTACCCGCACAGCATCGTGTACGCCACGACGCCGACCGAGAACATGTCGACCCCGCTCGGGTACGACTCGCCCTTGCCCGCGGAGAGGATCTCGGGCGCCACGAAGCCTGGCGTGCCGCATCTGAGCACACACAGAGACCAGTTAGATATCTGGTAGCGATCCTCCATCGCAGTCATCGTCATAGAACGTACCGGCCCTTGAGCGTGCCGTCCGCGTGGATGAAGGCCGCCATGCCAAAGTCGGCCATCTTGATGACCGAGAACTTGCGGCCCTTGGGGCTCACGCTGCAGTCCAGCGCGAGGTTCGACAGCTTGACGTCGCGGTGGGCCACGCCATTCTGCAAGCAGTACGCGACCGCGCGTACAAGACTGGCGACCAGCAGCGCCGCCTCCGTCTCGTCCACCGCGCTGTTGTTGGCTATTTCTTCGTGCAAGTCGCCGTTCTTCATCAGCTCGAGCTCCATCACAAGCAGGTCGCGCGTCTCGAACAGCGACTGCAGGCGGATCACGGGGCAGTACGCGCCGCCCGAGCGCACCGTCAGTAGGCTCTGCGTCAGGATCTCGCGGATGATCGTGTCGTCGCGCTCCGTGTCGTGCGCCACCAAGTCCCAGAACACATTCTTGTCGACGATCTTGAGCGCACAGTCGAGTGAGCTGGACGATGACACCGCGCCGAGCGCGAGTCTCCTCCTTGCGCGACGCACGATCGAGAATCGGCCCTTGCCAAGCTCGTATGTGTTTGGCGAGGACGTCGGCGAGCTCGGCGCCAAGTCGAACAGATCGTCAATGTTGAGCTTGGTCGCACGTGTGAGCTCCGTGCGCCAGCGCTCCGCGTCCGTCGGCGAGTCGAAGCGAATCCACAGCTCGTTCTTTGGAGAGTTCGGCGCCGACTGGCGGTAATACTTGAGGGCAAACTCGACCGTCGACCTCTGCTGGAGGTGCACGGACCCGTCAAACACGTTGGCGTGGCCGATGGGCCGGCTGGACGGGTCGTCGCTGGTGTACTCCCACAGGTTGTTGCGGTAGAGTGAGAGGAAGCGCTTGCTCCAGCGGCTTCCGGGCTCCTTGATGTGTGCCCAGCCGCTGATGTCGCACGCCAACTCGCCGCTTGGGCTCTCCGACACGCGGTGGCGACCAGTCATCTTGAGCGACTCGAACACATCTTGCGGCAGGTCTGTCGCGAGGCACGACAGCAGCCACGAGTTGGCGTCCCACGAGTGCCCCTCGTCTTGGGACGTTGGCAGCTCCACCAGCACCGGGATGGTGCCGGCCTGCTCCTCGTCGTCGGCATCCTCCACGATGGGGGCGATGCCGAATGACAGCCGCCGCTTGTTCTTGTCGGCGCTCGGGTTGGCGAAGAAGTTGCCGCCGCCGCGGACGCTGACTTCGTCGCCCAGGAACGCGTGCGTGCTGTTGGACAGGTTGTTGTTGTGGATCGTCGTGAAGCACTTACGCAGCACCGTGTCGATGCTGCTGCCGCCCGCTCCCTGGCTACTGGACGCGGCCCCGGACAGCAGCGAGTTCTCCAGCAGCGGACAGTTGATGGTGATGTGGTTGCCGTTGCAGTTGGCGCACAGCGAGTTCTTCTTGTGGCTGTTGGTGCGCGGCAGTCCGTGCGGGAACATGGGCGACGTCGGCGGGTGCGCGTCGAAGTCCGGCGGCAGCAGCGCGTCACTTGAAGGCGCCGCGCCGAGGCGTCCGTCGTCGAACGACAGCGTGTGCTTCCGGTGGCGGCCGGCCACGGCCACGGCGTTCGCCACGACCTCTTCGTCCGCGACGGAGGGCGACGACTGCGTGCGGCGGCCCGACGGCTTTTCGTTCTCGTCCACCTCCATGTCGTCGTCCGACATGTAGGACGTGACCGAGTCGGCCGTGCCCAGCGAGTCGCGCCGGTCAATGTTGTGCACGCTGTCACACAGCAAGGGTGACACAGACGAAAGGTCAGCGAGGTGTGGAAGCAGGAGAAGGAATCAGCGCGTTGCGCAAACGCCTCCCCATCCTCCTGCAGCACTGGGAGGCTGCCATCACCACCGGCGCGCTCCTCCCGGCGCCACCAAAGACACGCAAGCGGCTTCCATGATGGGATCCCTCCTATCATGCCCACGCACCTGATGTCGGCGTCGCTGTGGAAGCTGTTCATCATGAGGCGCTGCAGCAGCATGTCCATCTGCTGCTCCCATGGCTTGGTCGCCCGCGGAGTCGCCGCGTCTCCGGCCGTGGCCGCGGGCTGAGCGGGCGGTACGGACACGTCGCTGTCGTCGCTGGCGCTGGTCGGGGCCGTGCTGTTGTGCTGGCTGATGCCCTCGCGCTCGGACCCGGCGCGGCTCAGCTGGTACGGTGTCCGGCCCAAGGCAAAAGGAAACGTCCGTCAGTCAACCGGTCGGTATTCGAGATGGAGGAAGAGCATGCACATCGTGGCGAGAGTTCGGGACGCCAACGCACCGACTTGCGGATCTTGACGGCCGTGTGCGTGGCCAGGTTGCCCTTCTTGTGCACGAGCTTGAAGCAGCTGACGCAGTAGGCGTCGTGGCAGCAGCCGTTGCAGCTGAGGCTCGCGCGGTGGATCTCGCAGTAGACACACATGGCGCCGTGCTCGTGCTCGTGCTCGTCCTCGTGCTCGTCCTCTCCGTGCAGTGACGCGTGCCGCGGCGAGCCGGGCCGCGTGCGGCGCTGCATGAACCAGAGGCGCCAGCTGGCGTTCTCGAGGCGGGTGGCCTCGCTCACGAAGCGCTTCATGGTCGAGAACGACTGCCAGGACTTCTTGGCCACGGCCTCGAAGTCGGCCGCGTCCGCATTGTCCATGCTCATGCTCATGCTTTGCCGCGCTGCTTTCCGGTTGGAGACTGGTCGAGAGTGCGCGAGGCGGGTCCGAGGGTTGGAGGCGGCGAGTGAGATGGCCAGCGGTGCTAGCGGCGCATCGCCGGAGGAGGAAGGAGCGGGAGGAAGGAGATGGAGGAAGGCGGCGCCGCGCTTGCTGGTGATGGAGGTGGCGGCCCGCTTCAGTATGGGAATTCACACGGCGGAGGTGGTGGCTGGGCTGGTTGTTTCTTCTTTTCGCGGCTTGACTTGGATTCAGTAAGGGAGGCAGCGGAAAGGGTCCCCGCCGCACAAAGAAAGAACCCCCGCGTGGCTGAAAGCCCAATGTCGCAACCACTGGGAGGTACCTTGTCCCTCGGAAGTATTCGCTCAATAGAAGGCGACGAGAGTAAAGTAGCAGATGAAGGTGCCACCACTGTGTTTCGAGGAACGCGGTTCGACGAAGGCCCCATCTCCAATTGGTCGAGGATGACAAAGAAACCTAGCCGCTCTAAAATCTGATCTTGATTTTCTGGGTTTCGACGTGAGTTATACCGTCAGAAAGAGTGTGTGGATTTGGAATAATGTGTACCCAAACTGAGCAAATAGTGCCATAGTTACGGCACGTTGTACCAGGTTACCTTCGCCGACCAAAGGGTTACGCCCGTCGCTCCTCCATCACCAGCACATCACTGGTGCCCAAAATGGGCGGCAAGAAGAAGGGCGGCGCGGCGTCGGCGTCCAAGAAGGCGACGGCGTCGCGGGCGGCGGTGGCGCGCGGCGGGCTGAGCAAGCGCGACGACACGTCGCTGGACGCGGTGGTGCCGGCGTCGCTGCAGTTCGACGCGCCGCGGCGGGCGCTCCAGCCGCGCGACCTGCACGGCGGCGGCCTCATCTACGCCGTGCCGGGCTTCCTGTCGCCGGCCGAGTGCCGCCGCGTGCGCGAGTTCGCCGAGGCCTCGGGCGCCTTCGCGCGCGTGACGCAGCGCGCGTCCAAGTACTACGCGTTCCGCGATAACGACCGCATCCTGCTGCGCATGACGGCGTTCGCCGAGCTGCTCTGGACGCGGCTGCGGCCGCTCGTGCCCGCCGAGTACGAGGGCATGCACGCCGTGGGGCTCAACCCGGCCATGCGCTTCTACCGCTACGCCGCCGGCCAGCGCTTCGGCTGCCACGTGGACCAGAGCGACGTGGACCCGGTCACGGGCCACCACAGCCGCTTCACGGTGCTCGTCTACCTGAACGACGCGTCCGACTCGGCGCTCGAGGGCGGCGAGACCGTCTTCTACGGCACGGAGCGCGACGCCGTCTTCGGCGCCAGCGACGCGACCGCCGAGGTGCTGCGCGTGGCGCCAGAGACCGGCGCCGCGCTCGTGCACGGCCACGGCGACCGCTGCCTGCTGCACGAGGGTGCGCTGGTCACGCGCGGCGCCAAGTACCTGCTACGGTCGGACGTCATGTACTCGACGCGCGCGCCGCGGTGAGAAGCAACAGGACCGAGTAGGCAGGCGGGCAGCACGACGGGGGCTGGCTGTAATGAAAGAGGGTGGTGGGTCATCGTTTCGCATGCAAAGGTCTCCCGTGTCTACCTCGAGGAGCCGCCGGCAGGTCTACGCCTTGATGGTCAGCTCGCGGAGCTTCCGCGCCAGTGCGTGCACGAACGCGTTGCCGGTCTGCGGAGCACAAACAGTCGAGGTTAGCGTTGGACCTAGAGGCAAAGCGGGCTGGGATGAAAGAACGCACCTCCATGTCGCCGACGATCGTCAGCACCTTGATGAGCGTGGGCTGCAGCGCCGAGGCGTCGGCGTTGCGGTCGGCGGGGAGCGCGGGCGCCAGGTAGTGGCCAAAGTGCAGCAACAGCACCGTCAGCATGTTCTCGGCCACGAACGTCAGGCTATCGACGTGGTACTCCGTCACGTGCTGGGCGTGCGAGAGGTTGCATCGGTGTCGCGCCTGGGACGACGACAGGAGCGAGCTCGACGACGGCGACGCCATCTCGGCAAGTGCGTCCTGCAGGCTCTTGCCCGACTGGAGCGCGTCCACCACCACGTCAAACAGCGCCGTGAACTCGCTCATCGACGGAGCGTGAGTCCAGAGCGGGTCGGTCGCCGCAGCGAACGCCCGAGGGTTGATCAGCCCGCCGCTCGTCATGGACGGGAAGCTCTGTCCACGCCCGCCGCGCGGCTTCTGCGTCGCCGCAAGCAGCGGGTTGCTCGAGCTAGACGTACTCGAGCGCGTCATGGTCATCATGCGACTCGCGCAGTACGCTGCCGCGTTGCACACAATCATGCGAGAGGTGTACAGCTTCTCCTCGTCAAAGAGCGTCAGGTGCAGCAGCGCGCTGGCCGTGCCGGCCGCGGCGTCAGACGCCGACGTATCGTTCTCGCGGAGCTTGTCCAGCAGCGCGTCGTGGCACTCGTCGCACGCAACGCCCCGGTCGATGGCGGCCTCGCGCTGCTCCGTCGGCGTGCGCGGCACCGTGCGCTTCCACCACACGCTGGCCTGGTCGTCGGCGTTGCCGGCGTTCAAGTCGCCCTTGGGTGCGAGCTCCTGGCCAAAGAAGAGCAGCGCGTGCAACACAAGCTGCGCGAGCTTCTCCCACTTGGCAGGAACAAGCGCCTTCGCGCACAGGTCGTCGAACGGCGTCACGTACCGGAGGATGAACGTCACGTACGACACCTCGCGCAGCAGGCTCATGTCCATCGGGGTGTCCTGGTAATGGGCCGAGCCGTTCGAGACCGAGCGGCGACGGCTGGAGGTCTTGTTGCTGTCGGCATAGCGAGCGTTTGATGTCGCCACGACCTTCAGCGACGAAGTAAACAGCTTCCGGTGGCGGCTCACCAGCTCGAGCACCTGCGATGCAAGCGCGCGGTGCTGGGGCAAGGCGGAGCAGCACGCGCTCACGAGCCGCACCACTGGCAGCCACTTGCGATAGTACACGCTCACAATGCGCTGGAAGGCCGCAGCCGACGCAATCGACGCCGACGTCGTCGCCGCAGCAGTCGAGTCGTGCAGATGCTTTGGCCGATGAGTCGGCAAGTTGCGCGCGTCCGTCAGCGTGCGAACCAGACCGCCCTCCACGAGCGCCAGCGCACCGTCGCGCGTCCCGGCAACACGCGTGAAGAACGACAACAGACACTCGTAGATAGTGCCCAGCGTCGCAGCATCCACGCCCGAAGGAAGCGCTGCGCTTGACGGAACCGCCGTGAACTCCAGACCGTTGGCTCCAACACGCTCGAAGGCGACCGCGTCCATCTCGATAAGCTTGCGGAACACTCCGATGAAGTGCAGAAGGTAGCCACGTTCCCGGAACACGGCCACCAGTGACGACACTCGCGTTGCTGTGGCCGCCGGATCGATCGAATCGGCCGCCTCGACTGCCAGAACAGTTTCTAGAGTAGCAACAGCCAGCGCCATGTTCAGTGGGTCGTCGCCGTCGCTTGCGTCGCGTGCGATCAGGTCAATCAGCTGCGGCGTCGCCAGCATCGACGCAATGCTCGAGGTGGAGCGGGAGCGAGCACCAGCCCACGACGACGCAGTGGCGCTAGACTCTACCGGGAGCCGGTCGAGCAAGTGCACAACGCAGGTGTACAGAAGCGTACGCGCATTGCGAGCGGCCGCAGGGTTGCCCGTGGCATTCGCGCTACCAGCGACGGCGCGAACAAGCAGCTCGACGAGGGCGACCGTGCTCTGGCGGCTGAACGCGCTCGAAGTGGCGCCCGCCGTCGGACGCTGAGCGACCACAAGCAGCAGCGCAATCTGCGCGACAATCTCAAACAACTGCGCGGACACCCGCGTACCGTTTGAGCCACGCGTGGACGACGAGGACGTCACCTTGGTGAGAACAGACGACACAATGCCGCTCGCGAGGTCCAGGCGCACTTCAGCCGACTCGGTAGCGCCAAGTCCCGGCAACACGGAGGGCGTTGTCGTATCTGTCTTGGCCGCCAGGAAATCAAGGACGATCACTTCCATGAGCTCCCGCAGCGAGTTGAGCGCATGACTCTCGGCAGCGATACGCTCCGAGTACACGTTCCACTCGACGGCCCACTGGATAAACTGCTCCACATCCGTCATGGGAGCTGACGAGCTGCCGTTGCGGCTGGACCGCATCCTCTTGCTGATGCGGGCGAACATCTCGGCCGATGTGAAGTCGAGCGCCTGGAGAGCTTGAATGAACTGTTCAACGTCAATGCGCAGCCACTTGTAGTAGTCGTGCTCCACAGTCGTCGCGGTCTTCTCGGCAAGAGCCACAACGTGCTCGTTCGTCGGCACCTTGGGAGGAGACAAATCGAAAGAGTTCTCGTCCAGCAGACGGAGCAGCAGCATTTGCGCTGGGCGATTGCTGACGCCCGGCAGGGTGGTCAAGAGCTTGCTCATGAGCAGATTCACCTTCTTCGTGGCCGGAGGGTCCTTCTGCAGGCCGACGTGCAAATACACGGCGAGCGATTTGAAAAACCACCCGCGCATGTCCAGCTCAGTGACTTGGTCAATCGCCGAACGTCGTCGCGAGACCCGGAATACGCTCGAGAACAGCTCGACTTGAGTCGCGAAGAACTCGAAGCGCTCGCTCTCGAGGGCTGTCAGCGCGCGCGTTGTGGAGTAATCTTGCGTCAGCAGGAGGTGCAGCAGCTTGTAACACCGACTCGCAAGCTCCGGCGACGCGATGCCAAACTCGACGCTGCACACGAGCGATAGGACGGCATCCAGCACCGTCCCGCTTGATCCAGCTGCGGATGCGACGCCAGAACTCGTGTCCGCGTCGTCCAAAACCCCAAGAAGCAAATGCGCGAGGTTTGGCGCGGGCTTTGCGAGATTCTCAAGCAGTAGATCCAAGATAGCGCCACGAATCGACAGCGCCGACGATGACGTCGACTCCGCACTGTCTTCCTCGTCTTCCAGTCGAACCGCGCCACTTAAGTCACCAATCTCCTGACGCACATTGCGGCTACGAGCGGCACGTGCGCGGGTCGCAGCGATCAACAGCTCCGATGCTTCAGAAGATGACGATAGTGGCTCCTCGGAAGCATAACCACCCTCGGCGGCGTCCACCTCATCATCATTCGCGTTGTCCGCCTCGTCATGGGGCGAACGCAAGAGTTGCTCCACGTAGCCACCCGTCACGTCGGCGCTCGAACCGCTGTCGACAAGCAGGTCAACCAATTCGCGGCCCGCCATTCGGTTGCTAATCAGCCGGAGAATAGCCGCCGACAAGTGAGGGATCCGCGACGTCTTGGAGTACTTGACGTACGTCGCAATCTGCACGAAGTCAGCGCGGTGACGAGACAGGATCGCGTGCAATCGCTCGACCTGGAGGCCAGTGCTGCTGCCTTGCCCAACGTGGCCAGCCACGTTAACAAACTGGGCATCAGCTTCGAGAACCAGCACGAGAATCTCAAGCGCGTGCTGTACACAGCGTTCGCGCAGAGTTGCGATGGCGCTCGTCTTGGTCAGGTACGTGTCGCTGGACCGCTTGCTGATATCAATCACGAACTTGAGCGATCCATGCTTGGCCTCCGTCGCGCGCTTGACAATGTCGAGGCAGTAGAAGAATGAGTGCTCCAGCTGCAGATCCGTCGCGGAGTTCTCCAGGTTCTCAACACCGCTACCATCGTCACCCGACAGAATGGCGAGGAGCTTGTCAAGAAGCGGGCTTGACGACAGGAAACGGGCCAGCAACTGGTACGCCAACCCACCCTCAGGCGTCATGTTGTTCCCACTCCCCGCAGCCGCAGCACGCGCCAGGATCTGCTTGAAAATAGCGAGAGCGCCATTCGCGAGCGCCCACTTCTCTTCTTCGCGCTCGTACTTGCGCAGATCGAACTTGAGGAACACATGGTCGAGCAGGAACTCGAAGTACACTTGGATCGCAGCGACACGCCCATCGCCCTCGAGCGCATTCCACGCAACCGGGTGCGCAAACAACTCGTTCAGCAGCGCGACAAGTCCGCGAGTGGCAGGATACGCGCGACTGAGCGACTCGTAGTGCTCGAGCTCGTATGCGAGGTCTTGGTTGCCGTACCCTGAAGTGTCGCCTGTCGTGCGCAGAATCTGGAGCGCATCGACCTCACGCCACACGAATGGAGCGATCTCGGGCACGCGCGCAAACGCCGCCAGCGTCTTCATGAGCGCACCCTTGAGTGAACTCGGGATACGCGACTGCAGAAACGTGACGAACGTCGCGATCGGCGACCAGTCATGGTTGTGGAAAAACAGCAACGCGAGCTGCTGGTCGCGAAGAACAACCGCCTGGATGACGGCTTGAATCGACTCGAGCGCCTCGAGTTCCTTCGGCCGGATGAACCGTGGGCCCGGCGCATCGGAACCATTGGCGCTTCCGTTGGAAGCAGCAGCGTTGGCGCCAGCACCGACACCAAACGCACCTGCTCCTCCACTGAGAGACGCGCCTGGGAATCCCAAAAGAGGACGTTCCGCCTCGAGCAAAAGCCGCTGGTACTTGGCCATGACGAGGAAAAACTGGTTCCAGCTGAGCTGCGCAGGGTTCTGCTTCACGTGGTGGAACGCATGCTGCGCACACTCGCGGCTACCACGAGCCGCAGCCGCAACGAGTCGCAGGTAAGCGGCCAGACAAGACGGGTTCTTGAACGCGGCGTCGCGGCATGCCAGCAGAAAAGCGTGGCACGACAGTTGCTCGCGGTCCTGTTGCAGGTTCTGGTCGTCATCATTGTCGTCGTCGCCCTCACTGCTCTGGAATCGGCTGCCTGAACCCGACGCGTTCGCGCCAGGGTACAGACCACTGTCCCCCGAGGCGTGATACCAGAATGCTCGGCAGAACTGCGGGTTCTGCGCACACAGCGCCACGGCAACGTCCATGACGTTCTCAAGACAGTCGCCATGCCACGCTGCGATCGTTCCGTCGCTGTCGTCGTCGTTTCCGTCGCCATTCCGGCCAATCTGGGTCTGCATGGCCGCGAGCGCTGCCTTGTCGGCCAGAGTCGGCACGTCAACCAGGATCTTGGACGCGAATGTGAGCATGAACAGCTCGAGGTTGCGCTCGAACACGCCGTACACAAGCGCGTCTTGCTGGCGGTCCGGCATGTACTTGAGCAGCACGTCCATGACCGTGGTGAACGCACGACCTTCGATCGCCTTCTTCACAACCTGTTCCGCCTCCTCGCACTCGGTAAACGGCGACGGAGAGGCGCCGATCGAGGCTGACTGGGCCGCATCGTTGCTACCTGCCAGAAAACCTGCCCACGCCAGCATCGCGACGCTCTGGAACGCCTGTTGGTTCTCCCACGAGTCGCGATACAAGATCTGGTGAAGCTCCCGCACGACCGAGGTGTGCTCGGAGCCGCCGTCACCATTCAACGCGGCGCCAGCGACTAGTTCATCCGAGTCGCGATCAATTTTCGCAGTGTCCTGATCGTTCAACACAGAGATCAGGCGTGTTAGCTGCTGGGAGCAAACAGACATGTGAAGGACAAAGCCAAACACCCACTCACCTGAAGCAGAGCAGCGAAGAGGGTCACTTGGAGCGTCGAGATGGCGCGCAGCATGCACGAGACTTGCTTGACGGCGCCTTGGGGGGAGGACGAGCCATTGCTGCCGGCCTGCTCCTCGAAAAGCTGCGCGAGCGACGACAGGTTGACGATGTGCGGCGACACGTGTGCGACGACCGTGTTCAGGCGCGTGCAGAGCGACTGCAGCGCGCGCGCAAGCCGCACCACCTCTCGCGGCAGCAGCTGCGTGCTCGAGGCGACAAGCGCGAGGCAGTCCGCCACGAGCCCGTGCCAATACGCCGCGGACTGCTTCAACCGCGGGATCTGCAGTAGCGCCGGGAGTTGCTCCTCCAGCATGGCCGCGAGGGTCGAGACGAGGCCGTCGCGGAGCAGCTGGTTGGTGTACGCGACCAGGAACTGGCGGCGCTTGCGGGAGCCCGAGGGGCCGCTGTCCTCGGCGCCGCCGCGGCTGCGTTGGGCGCCGAAGCGCTGGGTTAGCAACTCCTTGATTAGGTGCAGCCGGAATTCGACCTCCGAGACGAGCACGTGACGCGCGGCGGCCGGGATGGAGCCCGTGACGGCGCCCGGCGCGAGCTGGTCGGTCTGCTCGAGCCACTCGCGCTGGCGCTCGTCACTGGCGATGAGCCAGGCGGAGAAGCACAGCTCCTCGCTGGCGCGGAACTCGTCGCTGAGCTTGGCGATCTCCTGCTGGATGAGCGACGACACGTCGATGCGCTTGCCCGCCACCTTGACGCTGTTGTTCTGCAGGGCGGCGCGCTCGCTGGCGCTGGGCGGCGCGAACAGCCGCGCGGCTCGCAGCGCGGGCGCGACGGCCACCAGCGCTGTCATGAGCTGCTGCGCGGCCTCGTCGTCCGCGTCCAGCGCGCCGCTCGCGAGCGCCAGCACGTCCTGGTGCAGCAGGCGGAAGGTCAGCGCCGGCTCCTCGGCCAGCGCCACGCCCGCGTCCGCGTCGGCCCCGCTCATGGCGTCCGCTGCTTCTCGCTCTTCCTCTCGCTCTGGACCGTCCGCTGCGGCCTCCTGGGGACTCGGGGGGCCGTCGTCGCCGCGCGTCCGTCGCCTGCCTGCCTGCCTGCCGGTCTGCCCTTTCCCGACCAAGTCGTCCGTTGGTTGGCGCGGGAATGGGGGCCGGCCGTTCCCGGGGCGGGAGATATTTTCGTACTTATGGAGGATGGACACGGTGAGACGGGGAGTGTACCGTGGGAGATGCCAAACCTGATGGAAGCAACACGAGACGCGCGCAAGAGACACGATGGCAGCGCCACTTTACAAGAGTATATGTGTTACAAGAGGTCAAAATGATACTTCAATCGCAATTTGATTGAGTTGGTTTGCGGTTATATCGTATTAAAGAGGTCCAATCGCCCCTTGTTTTTGTGGTTTCTGCTTGGATTTGGCGCGTTGGATCCGTCCATCGCATCCGTCACACTCCGCAACTCGCCGCCCAAGCCTCGCCCGCGTCTCGCCCGCGTCTCGCCCGCCTCGCCCTCCGGCCTCCCTCTCCTGCCTCCCTCGCCATGTTGCGCATCCACCGCCTCGCGTCGCACGTGGCGGCCGCCTCGTCCGCGCCGGGCGCGTCCTTCTCCGGGCCCGTGGCGCGCCGGCTCATGAGCTCGGCCAAGCTGAGCCTCGAGCAGCTGGCGCAGCGCCAGAGCCTCAAGGGTGCGCGCGTGCTCGTGCGCGCCGACCTGAACGTGCCCTTCAAGAAGAACCACGAGCCGCAGGTCATCACGGATGACACGCGCATCCGCGCCGTGCTGCCGACGCTGCGCCTGCTGCAGGCGGCTGGCGCGCGCACCGTGCTGTGCTCGCACTTGGGCCGGCCCGAGGGCCAGGTGAACGACCAGATGCGGCTCACGCCCGTGGCCGAGCGCCTCGGCGAGCTGCTCGGTGCGCCCGTCAAGAAGCTCGACGACTGCATCGGCGAGCAGGTGAGCGCCGAGATCGACCAGCTCGCGGACGGCGAGATCGTGCTGCTCGAGAACGTGCGCTTCTACAAGCAGGAGACCAAGAACGACCCGGCCTTCGCCGAGAAGCTCGCGCATGGCGCTGATGTGTACGTGAACGACGCCTTCGGCACGGCCCACCGCGCGCATGCGTCCACCGCGGGTGTCACCAAGTTCATCAAGACGAGCGTCGGCGGCTTCCTCATGGAGAAGGAGCTCAAGTATCTATCGGGAGCCGTGGACGCGCCCGTGCGTCCCCTCGGCGCGGTCATTGGCGGCGCCAAGGTGAGCTGATTGCCAACAGTCGGACGGGAGTGGCATGTTTCACTGGCGACTGACAGAGCCGCATTGCGTTGCGATGTAGGTGTCGACCAAGATCCCCGTGCTCAAGTCGCTGCTGGCCAAGTGCGACAAGATCCTCATTGGTGGCGGCATGATCTTCACTTTCTACAAGGCGCAGGGCCTGGACGTGGGCAAGTCCATCATTGAGGAGGACAAGGTCGCGCTCGCCAAGGAGATCCTGGAAGAGGCCGCGGCCCGCGGTGTCAAGATCCTGCTCCCGACAGACGTGATCGTGGCCGACAAGTTTGATGCTGACGCTGCGTCCAAGACGGTGAGCGTGGACTCGATCCCGGCCGAGTGGCTCGGCCTCGACATCGGCCCGGACTCGCAGGAGCAGTTCGCCAAGGAGCTGCGCGAATGCCGCACGATCGTGTGGAACGGACCGATGGGCGTCTTCGAGTTCCCCAAGTTCTCGCAGGGCACCTTCAGCGTGGCCAAGACGCTCGCGGACTGCACGGCGCAAGGCGCAACGACGATTGTCGGTGGCGGTGACTCGGTGGCCGCTGTCGAGCAGGCCGGGCTCGCCGCCAACATGAGCCACATCTCGACCGGCGGCGGCGCGAGCCTCGAGCTGCTGGAGGGCAAGGTGCTTCCGGGCGTCGCGGCGCTGACGGACGCCTGAGCGAGTCCGTCTCCGCCTCCTGCCACTCCTCGTAGCGGACGCAGCGTCATGTCGCTCGCCGCTCCGTGGAGCGTCCGCGTCCCGAGATCCGGCCTCCTCTGTTAGAGTAACACCCGCAGCAATACAACGCGGTGACCCGCAGGCTTTTGAAAAACATGCGCGCACCTCACCTCGTCACCAACCGATCGGAGACGTGCGGTCGCTGCTGCGAGCCCCAGTCTGCGCGTTGCCACGTCGTGGAGCGCGCCGATGGGCGATGCAACCGCTTCTCGAGCGCGGCCGAATGAACCTGCGACGAGTGAGTCACCGGCTTCCTCTCGGCCGCCGCATCACATGGCGAACCGGCGTCATCTCCCCATGAGGAGATTCCCCATGGACCCGTGAGCGAATGGGTGCGGCGTCGGCGAGCCGCACGCGGCACGCGTCACGCCGGACGCGCCGAGAGGCCGTCGCCATTGGCCGCGCCTCCCTGGACAGAAGTTGAGTCGGAAGGCGAATGACTCATGCCAACTGGCGCCATGACATGCATCGAACCGAGCCGCGCCGTGAACCCATAATGGAACGTATACTTTTCGCCATGGAGCCCGAGTCCGCGGACTGAAACTGGTGAGTAATATGCGGGGCGGTGGCATGAGGGAGCGCTCGCGCGACCGACTGGGGTGGGACGCGAGCGCTCGACGACGGGAGCCGACATGCGATGTGCGATGTGCGCCGCCGAGATTCCATACGCCGCTTTGCCGATGCAGTGGGGAGCTGAACATCCTGGCAGGCTCATGAACTAGTAGGATACACGATGGGAGCCGCGATCCGCTCGCTCGGTGGGGCGTTGCCGCTTGAACACTACACGTCCACCCAGCATTCCGCATAGAGAGCCTTGTGGCAGGGCGTTCGCTCTTACGGTGGGCAAGCCAGTGACTGTATACCTTGTCGCGTATACCGCTCCCCTTGCCCTGCTCCCTCTCAATCAACGTGACGCCGCGGCCTTTCTCTCGCCCAGCCTGCTCGCTCCCGAAACGGCCGCCCCCCTATGCGAGTTTGAAGCAAAGCGTTCAGACGACCAGCTGGTCCGGCTCCCTCGTTCAGTCCATATGGTGTACGGTGAGTATACACCTAATGCCGTATAGCGCGGGGTTTCCGCGGCCCCCTCCCGCGGGCATTCCCCCATTTCCGAGGCGAGGCGCCCACGCACAAGGCCCTATCAAGAAAGGACGCGCCTGCCTGGCTTCCTGCCTTCCTGCCTGGACGCGCCGCGAGTGGAGCCATGGCCGCAGCGACGGCGGGGCTGTCCGTGGGCACGCGCTGCTACATCCCGGACGCGACCCACGTGTGGCTGCCCGTGTGCGTGGAGCAGGTGGACGAGCGCGCGCGCACGGCGGTCGTCAAGCCGCTGCCGCTGCCGGGACAGGACGCGGACGCCGAGCGCGAGCATGCGCGGCGGAGGGACGTCCGGCTGGACGGCAAGGACAGCGCCGCGAGCGAGTTCCCGCTGCAGAACCTGGCCGCCGCCGCGCACGAGGCCGGCGTGGACAACATGATCTCGCTCGACCACCTGCACGAGGCCGCCATCCTGCACAACCTGCGCAAGCGCTTCGCCGCCGGACTGCCCTACACGTACACCGGCGACATCTGCGTGGCCGTCAACCCGTACCGGTGGCTCGACGCGCTGTACGCGCGGGAGCTGCACGCGCAGTACCTGCGCGCCAAGACCACCAGCGCGCTGCCTCCGCACGTGTACGCCGTGGCCGTGGCGGCCTACCGCCACCTGCGGGATGACGCGCAGAATCAGAGCATCCTCGTCAGCGGCGAGTCGGGTGCGGGCAAGACCGAGACGACAAAGATCGTCATGGACAACCTCGCGACCATCGCGGCCGCCCCGGCGTCCGGACACAGCGCGGGACACGACGTGGACCAGCGCCAAGAGACCATCTCGCGCATCGTCGAGGTCAACCCGCTGCTCGAGTCGTTCGGCAACGCCACGACCAAGCGCAACGACAACAGTTCGCGCTTTGGCAAGTTCACGCAGCTCCAGTTCGACGGCGTGAACGTGCTGTGCGGCGCGCAGTGCGAGACGTACCTGCTGGAGAAGACGCGCGTCGTCACGCAGGACCCGGGAGAGCGCAACTACCACATCTTCTACCAGCTGCTGCACGGCGCGTCGACGGAGGAGAAGGAGGCCTTTGGTCTCGACCAATCCCCGGTCTTCTCCTACCTGCGCCGAGATGAGGATGTCCACACGGAGAAGGTCGTCGCTCGCGACGCTCGCAATTACGGACGCACCAAGCAGGCGCTTGGACTGCTCGGCCTCGACTCGCAGCAGCAGGACGCCATTTTCCGGGCGATTGCGGGTATCTTGCATCTTGGTGAGGCCACTTTCGTGCCTCTCGCAGGAAATGAAGACGCGAGTAGCTTGGACTCGGACTCCGTTGCGCTCTCGAGCGTCTTGCTGGGTATCGACACCGCAAGTATGAACAAGGGGCTGTGCAACCGCACGATGCGCGTTGGCGGCGGCGAAGTCTACGCTGTCCCGCTCACTCCAGCGCAGGCGGCCGCGGGCCGTGATGCGCTCGCCAAAGCGATTTACTCGCGACTGTTTGACTGGATGGTGGTGCGCATCAACGCTAGTCTCAGCGCCGACGACTCGAAGCGCGGCAGTGGCGGTGGCGCGATCGGTGTTCTCGACATCTTCGGCTTTGAGAGCTTTACACACAACTCGTTCGAGCAGCTGTGCATCAACTACGCGAACGAGAAACTGCAGCAGAAGTTCACGCTGGACGTGTTCCGCGCCGTGCAGGACGAGTACGCCAGCGAAGGCATCTCGTGGGACCACATCTCGTACCCGGATAACTGCGCTGTGCTCGCCCTCATCGAAGGCAAGCTTGGTGTGATTGCGCTGCTGAACGAGGAGACGGTACGCCCCAAGGGTAGCGCGGAAGGCTTCGTGAGTAAGCTCGCGACGGCATATCGCAAGGACAAGCACCTGATCGAGTTCCCACGGCTCTCCCGGACCCAATTCGCGATTCATCACTACGCAGAGAAGGTGACCTACGAAGCCAACGGGTTCCTGGAGAAGCACAAGGACTCGCTGCTGTCGGACCTGTCGGACCTCATGCTGGCGAGTAACGAGCCGTTCGTGCAGTCGCTGTTCGTTGAGCAAGCTGCTCCGGCATCGCCACCGGCAGCAAAAGGCCGTCCTGCATCCAGGAAGTTTGGAGGAGGGGCCGGCGGCAACGACAGCAGCAAGACGGTCGGCAACCAGTTCAAAGTGTCTCTGTCCAAACTCATGGAGACGATCACGGCGACGAATGTGCACTACATCCGCTGCATCAAGCCCAACAGCATCAAGAGCGCGGAGGCGTTCGACTCATCCATGGTCGTGAACCAGCTTCGATGCGCTGGCGTGATCGAAGCCGTGACGATCGCTCGCGCGGGGTACCCGAACCGCATGGCGCACGATGCCTTCGCGGAGCAGTTTGACATCTTCTTGAACGAGCAGCAGCAGTCGAGCGGGGACCACGCGCGGAACTGCCAGATCCTCGCGGCGCACTTCAAGCTCGTGAGCCCAGATGAGTTCCAGATGGGCAAGACCAAGATTTACCTACAGAAGGGCGTCGTGGAGCGTCTGGAGCGTGCCCGCGCGGAGCGGCTCTTCGCCTACGCTGCTCGCATCCAGAGCCGGTGGCGCGGCGTGCTGGCCCGCAGCTGGTACGCCATCCTTCGCGCGGCGCTCGTCGTCATCCAGCGCCGCACCAAGGTGTTCGTGGCGCAGTGCCGCTTCCAGAAGCAGCAGCTTGGCGTCCGCACCATCCAGCGCGTCTACCGCGGCCACCAAGGACGTCTGGTCTACCATGCGAAGCGCCGGGAGCGTGCTGCTATGCGCATCCAGAGCGGCTACCGCGGCATGAAGGGCCGTCGCATCTTCTTCGCGGTGCTGTGCCAGAGCAAGGCGGTGCGTATCCAGTGCGTTATGCGCCAGCGCCTCGCACGCAAGGCGCTCGTTATGCGGCGCGCAGAGTTTGAGGCCGAGCAGGCCAAGTTGGCAGCCGAGGAGCGCGAGCGCCAGCGCATCGCCCGCGAGGAGCAGATGCGGCGCGAGGAGGCCGAGCGTGAGCGCCAGCGCATTGAGCGCGAAGAGCGGCTTCGGCGAGAGGAGGAAGAGCGTCTGGAGCGGCTCCAGCGCGAGGAAGA
>JAADYF010000376.1:0-23273 GCA_023338175.1 Phytopythium delawarense
AATCGCCTGGCGACTGTTTCGCCTACCCCTTTGAGGTTTTATCGAAAAGAGCGCACGACACAACCAAACAACTGGCCTTCTCTGTCTTGGAGACAAGAGAGGAGGGGGAGAGTCGACGTCCAGTTTGCCGCCGCGTCTTGGCTCGCGGCCTCGGGTAGGGCGGCTTGCATACTGAGACGCCATACAACCCGAGCACGCCCGCCCACCCTCTCCAGCACGCGAGGCGGCCGTCTGGAGTCTGTCGGAAATCAAGCCACTCTACTGTTAGACCGCGCGGCACTCGGACGCGCCGACGCCCGCCGTCCCGCCCCCCCGCCGGCCCTAGGTCCCAAGGGTCGCCCCCCCCCCACTCCTTCCCCACCGGTCGCCCTACCTGCACGCGTCCCCCCTTCTGACACCGCCTCCCCCTCCCCGCAGTGCGTCCGCCATGTCGTTCCGCTTCTGGGGCCGCAAGAAGAGCAAGAGCAAGGCGCCGGCGAATGACAAGTACTACCCGACGGCCGCGGCGCCCGCCACGCGCACCATGAGCAGCGGCGCGGACCACCCGCCGGCCTCCTGGGGCGGCAACCCGTCCTCCCGCGGCGGCGGGCAGCCGTCCTCCCGGGGGGGCGCCGCCTCGATCCCGCCCCCGGTGCCGCAGACGGCGTACCCGAGCGGCCGCGGGGCCGCCGCCAACGGCTCGGGGCTCGCCGCCAACGGCGGGGGCAATGGAGGGAACGGCGGGGCCCCCGGGCGAGGGCCGCCGCTGGCGTTCAACCACCCGCTGTACACGATGGACGCGAGCGGCATGATCCAGCTCAAGGCGACGGGCAAGGGGCTGCAGGACGAGACGGACATGGCGGTGCACCAGGACGAGATGATCAACGCCGTGGTCAAGCACGTGCAGGACTCGATGCGCCGCGAGCTGGGCTTCCGCGAGGTGTTCCTGCCGTCGGCCGACGCGCCCGTCAAGGCCAACGTGTTCGTGTCCAGCAACTTCGACTCGTGCAAGAAGCTGCTGGTCTTCGTCGCCGTCTCGCGCGGCCTCTACCCGGGCCTCTGGTCGCGCGGCCTCGTGCTGCACACGGGTGTGCACTCGGGCTCGATGCTCGCCTACTTCCGCAAGGCGCTGGACGACGGCTACGGCATCCTCGTGGCCAACCCGAACAAGAACGTCATCGTGCTGCGCGACGGCAAGCAGCGCGTCCCCATCCCGGGCTCGGCCTCCCCGGAGGAGCACATGGACTCGGTCTGGGACCAGTTCATCTCGCGCTGCCCTGCGCGCCGCGTCTACTTCCTCGGCTACTCGTACGGCGGCGTGCTCATCAAGTACTTGCTGCACTCGCGCGGGGACCAGCTCATGCGCCGCAACGGCGCCATCGCGCTCATCGAGTCGAGCCACCGCATCGAGGACGGCGACGCCCAGTCGGTCCAGTCCATCCTGGCGCACCGCACCATGTACTGGGAGAGCAACGACCTGCCCTTCCAGAGCCGCCTGGACGGCGACGCGCCGCACCGCACGGGCTGCACCTGCCTCTCGGCCGGCCGCCCGCCGCGCATGCACGCCAACCACTACTACGTCACGGCCTTCTGCATCAACACGATCCAGGATGCGCTCTTCCGCTTCCTCGAGGTTCGCGACGCCAACACGTACGTCGAGGGCGAGAAGCCCGTGCCCACGCCGCCCATGTCGGCGCCCGGCGCGCTCATGGGTGCCGGCGGACAGCCCAACGGGCTCGGACAGCCCACGCTGGACCGCCAGACGTCGCGCCGAGAGGCCAACAACTCGCGCTTCGGCGCCAGCGAGAAGCACTGCAACCTGTGCCTGTTCCACTTCACGCTCTTCGACCGCCGCCACCACTGCCGCATGTGCCACCGCGCCGTGTGCAACGCCTGCTCACGCGACCGCCTCTTCTTGCCGGGCTCGAGCACGGCCCAGCGCGTCTGCACCGAGTGCGCCACCGAGGGCCCGCGCGCCAACAACAACACGGTCAACAACGGCGGCCAGGCGCCGGCCTACCCGCGGCTCAACCGCACGGCCAGCGACGCGGCCAACACGCCGGACGCCGCGGCCGCCAACCAGGTGCGCGCGCGCTCGGACACGCAGATGTCGGACAACGCCAACAACAACGGCCGCTCGCAGTCGAACGCGGGCATGGGCATGGGCAACTCGAAGCTCTCGGTCGAGGATTTCGACCTGCTCAAGGTCATCGGCAAGGGCGCCTTCGGCAAGGTCATGCTCGTGCGCAAGAAGGTGCCGGACAACGTGGTCAACACGAACGCCATCTACGCCATGAAGGTGCTCAAGAAGGCCTCCGTGTTCGCCAAGAACCAGGTCGAGCACACAAAGTCGGAGCGCCGCATCCTGCGCGACATCGACCACCCGTTTGTCGTGCGCCTGCGCTACGCCTTCCAGAACGAGGACAAGCTCTACCTCGTCATGGACTACTACAACGGCGGCTCGCTCTTCTTCCACCTGCGCAAGTCGCGCAAGTTCAGCGAGAAGCGCGCGCGCTTCTACGCCGCGCAGCTGCTGCTCGCCATGGCGCACCTGCACGACCTCAACATCGCCTACCGCGACCTCAAGCTCGAGAACATCCTCATGGACGACAAGGGCTTCATCTCGCTCACCGACTTCGGCCTCTCCAAGGAGAACGTGGACGTGCCCGACGGCGCCAAGACCTTCTGCGGCACGGCAGAGTACATCGCGCCCGAGCTGCTCAAGGGCCTGCCGTACGGCAAGGCCGTCGACTGGTGGGGCTTCGGCACGCTGCTCTACGAGATGATGACTGGACAGGTGCGTGGGCGAGAGAGAGATTATGCCAATGCTGTGGTGGACGCGACACTGACCGACTCGTTGATGGCCACGACGATGCACAGACGCCCTTCTTCGACCGCAACCGCAAGCGCATGTTCCACAACATTCTGCACCGCGACGTGGTCTTCACGCAGTCCTTCTCGGAGGACGCCAAGGACCTGCTGACCGGGGTGCGTCTCTGCTCTCCTGCGTCGCCCCACCCCGCCCTCCTTCCCCCTCTAACGCCCCCTCTCTCGTGTGAATGCAGCTGCTGCGACGCGACCCGGCCAAGCGCCTGGGCTCGGGCCCGTCAGGTGCGCAGGAGATCATGGACCACCCGTTCTTCGCGAGCATCGACTTCGACCTGCTCATGAAGCGCGAGATCGAGCCGCCGTTCAAGCCCGTGGTGACGAGCGAGGCCGACACGACCAACGTGGCCAACATCTTCACGCGCGAGCTGGCGCGGGACTCGCCCGTCACGCAGGAGCTCGGCGCCACGCACCGCGCGCAGGCCCACTTCGAGGGCTTCACGTACATGCCGACGTCCGACTTGCACGGCTAATTTCCAGTTTGTAGAGCGCCGCCCTCTCCAGTCTCCCCGTCGACGCGCGCTGCCAACTTCGCCGAGCGGGTGGATCGAACAGCCGCCGGCGAGCGCGTCGACGAGTCGGTCAAAGGTGCGGCGGGGGCAGAGGTGGGTGGGGGCGGCAGATGAGGAGGAGGTGATGGCGGGGGAAGAAGAACGTGTTGTGTATGTTGTTTGCTCTAAACGGATTACGCCCTCGCTCCATGGGAGTTCGTGTTGTCAGGTTTGACGTCCGAGCCTTTCGTGTGTCGTGTGCTGCTCCGATCGATCGAGTCGATCCCAAGGCTTGGAGGGAAGGAGCGAGAGCGCGCTGGTGTCGCCACGGCGCGCGCGTCAGCCTCGCGCATGGACTCAGGTGGCATCGGCGGCTATTTCCACGCCGCGGGTCTGTTACGCCCAGTCGCTGGCGCGCGGCTCGCGGCCGCTTTTAGTCGTCGAGCCAAGCGCGAGATGCGATCCAGCGGCCTCCAGTCCTTGGCTGGCGTCTCTCGGCCCACGCCGAGCTATTTCTGCGCGCGGCTCGGGTCGTTGGCAACCTCCGGTCTATTTTCGTCCCGCGGCCGCGTTGCCTCCGCGTCTCCGCCCGCAGTAGTTTCTCTCCGTCGCCAGCGCAGCCGTTGCCATTTCGCGACTCCCCACTCGAGTGAGAGAGCTCTCGTCCCCGCCGCCCGCCACGCTCCACCGCCAGCCATGGAACTGGGCGCCTCGATCTGCTTCGGCGACATCATCCAGCTGCACACCAAGTTCGAGGATGGCGCCGCCGCCACGCTGAGCTTCATGGATCAGCACGGCAAGGACCAGCCGCTGCTGGTTCTGCCGTCAGCCAGCACGCCTGTCGAGACCAAACTCGTGGAGGCCGAGTTCATTGTGTACGTGTTACGCCCCTCACTCTGTGGTCGATCGACTGGATGTGTCCTGACGATCCTCTGCTCGTGGCTTGCAACAACAGCGCGCCAGTGCACGGTGAGAAGCAGCAGGCGAACGGCACCCCGTTGACGTACAAGACGCCGTTCACGCTGTGCACGACCGAGATCGACAAGAAGAGCGGCAAGGAGGTGCTGTACTCGCTCAATAACAAGGTCTCGGGCCACAAGGACGGCGTGACACTGCAGTCGGCGCACGTCAAGGGCGAGATGTACCTGACGGTCGAGAAGGGCGAGACGGTGGCCGAGACGGTGAGTGATCGCCTTGCTTTGGTGGTAGCACCGGCGCAATGGGACGCTCACGATGCCGTCCATGTGCTTCCAGACCGTGCATGAGAACGACACGGAGTTCCAGCTTGTGGTGGTCGACTCGAACCGCATCCGCAAGTCGCTGAATCAGCCTCTGGCCTTCTTCACCAAGCCCAAGACCGCCGGCGCCTTCGTGGGCTGCGGCATCACCAAGGGCAGCAAACCGCTGGTCTTCTCCATGACAAAGCTCAAGAGGGAGGGCGGCAAGACGCAGTCGTACATGAAGGAGGCCAAGCTGCGCCGCGCGAGCATGGAGGCCCTGGAGCCGGTCAAGATGGACGAGCTCGGCCGCCCCGACCGCATCGACAGCGACGCGTCCGAGATGGAAGCGCGCAGCCGCAACGCCAGCCTCGTCGGCACGCCGTCCATGTCGATGCTCAACGCTCTCGCGAGTCCGACGGCTGATGCCACTGCGCTCACGCCCTCGACGGCTGAAGCGACGACGGGTTCGTCCAGCAACTCGGCGTCCGTCAGCGAGCCCGCGGACCGGTCGGAGCGCGAGGCGGAGCACTCGGCAGCCATCCTCACGGAGGCGGTGACCACGCTGCACGAGCCTCCCGCTACTTCAGTGGAGGTCTCTGAGCCGACGGAGACGTCCACCGCCCCGTCGTCCGAGGCATTACCGACGGCGACCGAGTCGACGAAGACGGTGGAGACGCCTGCGACGCTGGCCGAGACCACGTCGACGGCCGAGGTGGTCATCTCGGAGGCCTTCACGGCCGTGAGCGAGGCGCCGGCACCCGCCACCATGACAACGGTGAGCTCGACGACGATCGAGGCCGAGGAGCTGGACGCGGACGTGGGCAACGACCGGGCCATGTGCGTCGGCGGCGTCAAGTGCTCCATCATGTGACGAGCATGTCCGGCCACGCACGCGACGACCACAGCAATTTGCATTTTGAATATGAGGATCGTATGAACCCCCACTTGATCACACTCGCCACTCGTCTCGCGCATACCCAACGGTCTCGCCAACATCGGCTGCATCACTGCAGTCTCCATGTCTCGCCCTCCACTCTTCGGACCATTGCAGCCAGCGTGGCGCTCACCTCAACCCCCTCCTCCTCCTCGGCGTCGTCGTCCTCGGCGGTCATCGCAGTCCGTTCGCCGCTCTCGCGCCTCTTGTCCTTCGCTCGTCGGTGGCCCGCCGCCTCCCTCGCTGCGACGCGTTGCTCGCCCTTGAGCGCCTTGAGCTGCTGCTCTCGCTGCTGCTCGTCCGGCTCGTCACTCAGCAGCGCGCCGTCCGAGCCCAGCAGCGGTGCGGCGAGCAGCCCGCGTCTCGCTGCTCGGCTCGAGACGAACGCCTCTGCCGGGTTCTCGCGCGTCAGCGGCGCGTAGATGGCGTCCGTACTCGCCGCCAGGGCCGCGCGCACCAGCGCCACGTGCCTCGCCGACGTCGGAGAGGCTGGAATCACGACGGTCGAGCTGCTGCTGGTCATCGACACCGCCTGGTAGCGCGGCTGGCAGTCGTGGGTCCTCTGCGCGCGCTCGAGGGCCTCACGGGCCGTCAGTCCATACAGCCGGCCGAGCAGCAGCGCGCCGACAAGCCCCGTGCGTCCACGGCCGTCCCTGCTGAATACGAACAGGTTCTGGCCGGCTCGCAGCCGCTCCTCCAGCTGCGAGACGAGCTCCAGCGCGCGCCTCGCCTCCGCCTCCGGCGATATCAAGTCGCTATCACTGTCGCCGTCCCCAGGGCCGCCGTCCTTGCGGATCGGCAGGTGCTCGAACGCGAGCCGCATCGTCAGCCGCGAAAGCGCCGCGCGGGCCGCCGCGTCGTGCTGCCGAGCCAACTCACACCTCGCGGCCGCCATCTCGAGCTCCTGCTCAGCGTCCGCCACGTCCTGCGCGCTCGCGCGGCGCGACGCCTGGCGCGTAGCGACCAGCTCGGCGGCGTCCGACTGCGCCTTGAGCGCTAGCTCCATCTGCCTCGCCGCCCGCTTCTCGCCAGCGCGCAGCTCGAGCAGCAGCGCGTCGTAGCGCCGGCGCACGAGCCGCTCGAACCGCCAGCGGGTCGTCGCCTCCGCCGTCTGGTTCCTCGTCTGCAGCTTGTCGTCCCTGCTGAGCGCCTCGGCGCGTTCAAGCTGCTCCTCCAGCTCCTGCAGCTCGCGCGTCGCCACTAGACACACGAACGTGTTGACCTGCTCCAGCAGCACGCTCGTCACGGGGTCCTTGTCGGCTCGTCTGGGCCGCTGGTCGCCTCCGGCGGCGCCGCGGAGGGCACTGACTCCCACTCGGGCCTTGCCCACGCCCGCCGCTTGGCTCGACGCGCTCGGATACGCGCCGAGCAGCACGCGGCCGCGCAGCAGCCAGTAGGACGCCGCCGTTGGCCCCGCGTGCGTCGCGCGGAACTGCTGGAAGCGCGCCACGTCCTCCACCACCACGCGGCCGTCGGGTGTCGCGTGCGCAAACACGCGCGGCAGGCGGGGAGGCAGCGCCGCACCTCGGTCGTCGCTCGGCCCCTTGGTCATGCCAGAGCCGCCGCTGCCGCTCATCCCGTGGCTGGGATGCCACCTCGTGCTGTGCTGCACTCGTCCAATCCTCCGCTGAACGTCTGGCGCCGTGAGCTCGGCGGCGGCCGCCCACCGCTCAATCGCGCGCCTCATCCGCTTCTCCCATTGGGCCAGGAGAAGCTGGAAGAGCGACTCGGCCGCTCCTTGCCGTCTCCGATACGCCTGCTCCAGCTCGTCCATCGACCACGTTGCAGCCATCGGGGACATGGAACGAGCGCGCTCCCACCGGCGCCGACACCAGCGCTGGATCGTGAAGGCCGACTGAGACGCAAGCGCGCGGCGTTGCTGGCGGCGGTGGCGCTGCACGAACTTGCGCCACCGAGACCAGGCGAAGCCCGCGTACACGAACAGCAGGCGCAGCACGACGCGGTGTAGCTGGCGCGAGCGCTCGTGCTCTGGCAGCGACAACTCGCGCGCCTCGAGCGAGAAGAAGCGCACGAGTTGCTGCTTCGGTGGTGGCCACGCGGCTTCGGCCGCGGTGTTATAGCCGTCGAGGTGCTCCATCCCTTCGTCTTGCCACTCGCGAGCGAGGTCGTCTCCCAGCTTCGACTTGAGCCATTCGTCCAGATCCCAGCGGCCCGAGACAATCTCCTCCATGAACCCCTTGTCACCCGCGAGGCGCAGTGGGAGGGCGAGGGCGAGTTTGTCGAGCGTTTCCAGCGTGTCGCCTCGGACCTGTGCAACCTCCGCGCGGCTTGGGACGGGCGATGCACTGTGGCGGTTGATGAGGGCGGCAGCGCGTGCGTGTCGACGGGCCCGACGGGCGAGCGCTTCAGCCACCGCGACAGCCCGCAAGGCGCCGAATCGAGAAGGGAAAACGCCGATCGGGACCGTCGGAGCAATGCTGAAAACGACACTGACAGCCGCAGGAAGCAGCAGACTCGCGCGGAAGGAGCCGTTGGCGAGCGATTGGACGCCGCGCAGCCAGAGAACGCGCACGAACGCACGCTGGCCGCCGTCCGTCGCTGTGGCGGTTGTTGTGCTGGACGAGACGAGGACGCCGTGAAGCAGCTCGCGCGGCCAGCGACCGCAGTCCACGGCGCGGAACAGCACGTCGCAGCCGACGGTCAAACCAAACGCGTGGTGGTCGTCACGGGGTGGAGGCGCGGCGCTGGCTGTGACCGAGGTGTCGTCGGCTTGTTGTTCGCCGCCAGCACCCACCGCCACGGCGTCAACGGGAGCGGCCAGGCTGAGTTCGCAACGAGCATCGTCTTGGATCGCAGCGACTCCCAGTCGAACGGAGTGTGCTGCAAGCTCGGGGATCTGTCTGACACGGCCACAGCGTCAGTGACTGCTTCACAACCCCAAGCGGGAAGCACAAGCCCAACACGTACGATGTGGATGGCGTCGGCGCAGCGCCAGCAAAGTATTTGTGCGCAGTCGACGCACGAGACGGTGGCGTGGCGGGCGGCGCATTCGTCACAGAGCGCAGTGGTGAACCCGCTGGAGAGCCTCAGGGCCTCCTCGTCGCGCTCGCTCTTGACGGACGGGAAGTTGGCGCGGATCCACGGTGCGACGGCGTCGTCCTCTTCTTCCTCCCCCTCCTCTCCCTCCTCCTCCTCCTCCTCGACCATGACAGCGCCAGGAACCAGCTCGGCGCTGGCGACGCTGTCCTCATCCGAGTGCCGCGAGGTCGCCGCTCGACTCGGTGACGGATCCGCGTCCTCCGATGCCGCCCGCGGCGACTTGCTGCTGCTCGCGAGGCCACGACTGTCGGTGTCGGATACGCGCTCCGACATGCCGAGTCTCGCGGGCAGTCGGCGCCTCCTCGACCCGCGTCCGCGCCGCCTCACGCTCGCTATAATTGCCCTACACAGCGCCAATGTCAGTCCGTCAGCTGGTCACACCCGTCATCCGTCATCCCTCAGCGCGCAGGCAAGTCGAAGTCGGTCGGTCGGTCGGTTCCAGGGCCAAATCTCGTTGCATTGGCTGCGAGCGCCCCGCACGGAGCGCCGCGCGTGTGTCTGTGGGTGAAAAGGGAAAAGCAAAACCGAATCCTGCCGCTCTCCGTCGAGGGTGCGATCCGTCTGTGTGTGTGTCTGTGTGTCTGTGATGTGTGATGTGTGGGGGACGTGAGCGAGTGCTGCTTACTTGAGCAGCGCGCCCGAGCGCCGGAACGCGTCGTCGAACGAGTGGAACGCGCGCTCGCCCTCGTCCTCGCCGCTGTAGAAGCCGCTCGACAGCCCGGTTGACGCCGACAGCGACACGATCGCGGGGTCGTGGAACGACGGCACTGGTGCCGCCGCCGCCGCCTGGCCAAACCCGCTGTGGCTCTGCCATGCGTCCAGCCCCGACGACGTCGCTGCGCGATTCCCGCCCGTGCTACTGCTGCGCTGGAACAGACGGCGGCCGCTCGACTGCGGCGGCTCCTCCATGCCGGGTCCGTTCGGGAAGTCCCCGCCGAAGCTGATGTTGACGTTCGGCAGCATCTGCTGCAGGAAGGCCAGACCGTTGGCAGCGCCGTCCTCGCCGAGGGATAGCGCGTGGCCGTTGCTCGGCATGCTGGCGGTGCGGTGCAGCCCGCCGTGGAACGGGCTCGCGCGCGGAGGCAGCGGCGGCGGCATCGATGACGGCGCACCGCCCAGCGGAGGGAACGCCGACGTGTCGTGCGGCGACGGGAAGCCCAGCGGCGTCGCTGAGGCCGGCGCGTCGTAGCCGCCGAACGAGTGCCGGTGCGCCAGCCCGCCGTCGAACAGCGCATCGCGGTGGTGTGCGGGGCTGCTGTGCAGCGACAGCGACTCGCCGCGCGAGTTGGCAAACGCGAAGCGCGACGTGCCGTTCGTGGGCATGCCGTGCGCCAGCGGCGACGGGCTCAGCTCGACCCCCAGCAGTCCAGCGAGCGCCTCCGACGACTCGTTGCGCTGGGTGAAGATGGCGTCGATGGATGCGAACGACGACGACGACAGTGCCGACTGCGGCGCACTCACCGGCGCCGAGCTCGGCCACGCGCTGTCCACGACGCTGTTGCTGCTGCTGCTGCTGCTGGCGACTGGTCGGCGGATGCCGCCCTCGAAGCCGAGGCCGAAGGGGCTGAACACGGCGCCGCCACCTGCGCCGACCGCGTCGTCCGCGTCGTCAGAGTGCGCAGCCGTTGCGGTCGGGAACGGCTGTGCCCACGCGGGCTCCTGCACCATCGACCCGGTCGCCAGCTTGAGCGCCTCCAGAGGACCCACGACTGCGTCCACCGCCTGCTGCTTCTCCTCCCGTGCCGCCGCCGACGTGTCCACGCGCAAGTCTGGTTTGCTCGGTGCCTCCGATATGGACGGAGCCGGCACTTGTGCTGTTGTTGTTGCTGCTGTGGACGAGGGACTAGCTGTGACTACCTTGCTGAACGGCTCCTCGTTCCGAGATGCCCGCGGACCAGGAGAAGCCGAGCCCGAGCTCGAACCCCCACGATCGGACCGCGGCGGGCGAGATCTGGCGTGGCTGGGCGTCCCACTGGCTCGTCTCCGGCCAACGGCGGGCAGTGAGGAAGCTGATGTGGTCGCGGCGGCCGCGGCGGGCGGAGGGGACGCAGACGACGACGAGGAGAATGTGGCGCCCTCCTCGTCCTCTTCCTCGTCCTCTTCTTCGTCGCGATACCGGTCGGCGCGGCGGTTTGGTGCCGGCGGGAACGACGAGCCTGCGCGCACTTCGTTGCCGTAGCTGATGCCTGTCACTTCCCGGAACGCCTTGCCAGAGTGCAGCGCTGCGTGGGGCAATGAAGGGGGGGGAGGGTGAGTACCGACTTGAAAAGAGAGGGACGACGCGAGGGACGACGCACCTGTCTGCATCTCCTCCTTGGTGAAGCTGTCTTCCTGCTCGCCCAGCTCGTGCAGGTACAGGCACTCGGGGTTGTTGCACTGCAGGTTGCGCAGGAAGAAGTTGCAGTACTTGGTGGTCCCGAACGACGCCCTACGCGCAGAGTCCGCCCCGGTTTGTCTGTCAGTCTCCTTGTCACGTATAAGGGATCCTGCAGTGCGGCCGCCCTACCGGAGTACGGCGCCGTCCAGGACGAAGCCGTCGACGGCCATGATGCAGGCGAGCGCGTCGTCCTTGACAGCGAACGTGATGTAGGCGCTGGCCGTGGCGTTCGCGCGGTCCCCGTGCAGGTGTGCCTTGTTCACGACGGCCTTGACGATGCGTCCGTACTGCCCAAAGCACGCGCGCGACCGCAGCACCTGCCATCCATGCGCAGCGACGTTACTAGCCGCCCTGCCGTCTCGGAGGACGCTGCTCCACTGCTGCGCTCGCCCACCTCCTCGTCCGTGAAGTGCTGCGGCAGGCCGATCACGTAGACCAGGTTGCGCTGCATGACGCGCACGTTGGTCAGGCTCTTGCGGTTCACCGGCGGGCACTTGGTCTGCTGCTGCGCGCTCGAGCGGCGCTCGTGCTTCTCCCGCTGCTTGCGCTGCTTGGTGCGTCGCAGGACGCTGCAGGCACGGTGGGCGCGTGAGCAGGGCGTTGGACAGAAGGGCATGGGGCCGTTAGGGCGGCCAGTAGTGCGACCAGTAGGGCGGGGACGTACTCCTCGCGGTCCAGCGGGTTCTTGTGCTTGGACAGCTCCGAGTAGGGGGCGCGGCAGGCCGGGCACAGCCCGTTGTACTCGTTCTTGATCTGGTGCCAGCACCACAGACAGCCCTGCGGGGGGAACGAGAGGGGAGGCGAGGGAAGGGCGGGGCCGTCAGAACGCGGTCAGCGATAACAACAGCGCGGGGGGCGGCTGGGGGGAGGGAGGGGCGCACCTGGTAGCCGCAGGGGCAGGCGTTGAACGTCTTGTCCGTCAGATCCAGCTCCTCCATGCACAGCGGGCAGCACTCGGGCTCGTCCTCGTCCGCCATGGCCGCCGGGGTGCGTTGGGGAGGGGGAAGGAAGGAAGGGGACGCCGGCTAGGGAAGCCGGGGGGCGCGCTTTCTGATCCTTTCAATTGTGTGGGCCGACCAAAGAAAACCGGCCGGCGGAATTTCCAGAACGGCGACGTGCTTTGGGGGGTATTCTCTGGATGAAATCCAGACTGACTGATCCCTGGACGGGCTTCTAATCGATTGTAAACAGTTCGTTGCTCAGGCGCTCTAATCGAATGTACACAGTATGTGTTCACCCTCCCTTCGTCATTCGCTCTCGTCACTCGGCCTCTGGCCCGCAACTGTCGGGGAGAAAATGACGCACCGATGCATCACCGTTGCCGCCCTCCCCTGCGCTCTATGGAACGTCCTTGTAAAGGGTTTTAACATGACAGGTGGCCCGTCTGATTCTCCCTCTACCCGAACACTTGGTTCCACTATCCCCTCGCCGCCGGAATGCCATCCCCAGATCCCGAAACGTCGTCGCCAGTCCAAGACCAGCCGTCGCCCGACCAAGGTGCGGAGCGGAACCCGACAGGTAGGGCCCCCAGGTAGGGCCCAAGTAGGGCGAAGGGCGATCACGGGGGGCAGGCGTCCAGCATGGCGTCCAGCATGAGCGCGGGGCTGCAGCACGCGGCCGGCGCGTCCTTCTTCCCGACGGCCAAGGAGCTCTCGAGCGGCGTGCAGTGGTTCAAGGACCACCCGGTGCTGGCGGCGGCCGCGGCCACGGCCGTGTCGGTCATCACATACCTGAACGCGACGGAGCGCGGCGAGGACGAGGCGGCGCTTGGGGGCGTCGCCCTACCGCCGCCCTACGAGGAAGAAGAGGAGGAAGAGGACCGACGGGAGATGGTGGCGCGGCCGGCGCTCAAGTCGGCGGTGCGGTCGCCGCTGGCGGACGGCGGCGCGCTGGAGCGGCGGTCCAGCGGCGAGGGAAAGCTGTCGGCGGCCGTGAGCTGGTGCGATGAGCACGGCGGCAGCCTCACGCAGGTGTTCGAGGAGGAGGACGACGACGAAGAGGAAGAAGAAGTGGACGAAGTGGACCTGGACCAGCCGCTGCGACTGATGGACGCGCTGCGGCGGCCCGCGCGGCGGCGCACGTCCGTGTCGAGCACCGCCAGCAGCAGCGGCAGCAGCGAGGGCGAGGGCGAGCGAGCGGGCGCCTTGAGGAAGAGCGCGACGGCCGCGCGGCTGCTGGACGCGCATGCGCCGCCGTCACCTGGGGCTGCGCCGACGGACGAGCCGCTGCAGACCGAGTCGCCGCAGTGGGGCTGGTATGTGCCCATCACGCCGCCGCAGGACCAGTTCGTGGCCGCCCAGCCGCGTGCCATGGCCGCCGTGCGGCCGCTCTCGTCCGCGGACCCGCGCCGCGGCGACTGAGTCGAGGAACGTGCCGGGGCGATAGATTTAATGCGCGTCAACATGTAGTCTGTGGCAAAGTGGACGGAGGAGGGTGTGGATGTTGGCGAGGGCGGGGGGGGGAGAGCTGACGGAGCGACTTCAGACGGTGTCACTGCTATCCAGACTTGGTCCTGTGGCCGCTTCACGTGGCGTTGGTCCACCCACCGCCGAGCGAACGGCCTCGTGTGCGAGCTGGAGACGAGAAGGTTGCTGGTTACAACCCAGGGGAAGACCTCGAAGTGGTTGCTGTGGGGCGAGGGCGGTAGCAGGAACTCCGTATGGGCCTTCAGAGCGACTCAAGTGGGGCCACGCGACCGCCTTGCAACCAGCCAGGACCGAGCTGCCTGAAAAGAGAAGCCCCCGTGCTCTGAACAATCGACTCGGAGCGACAACACTACAGATCTAGGATTTCATCGTCCGCCGCAGTCTCAAGGGGGACACCCGCGTCGAAATCGGCATCCTCGTATCGTCCAGGTTCCGGTTGCGCTTCCAGTTGGTCGCCCTTGTCGTTCAAGCCATCATCATCTCCTGCGTTGTCATAGCCTGTGCTCACACTGTCGCCTTCGCTAGCACCACCAGGCGACGGTGAGAGAGGGGAAAGAAGATCTGTGTCTGCGTCGCTGAGCTCGCTAGCGGCAGCCGCAGCCGCAGCCGCAGCCGCAGCCGCAGCCGCACCAGCATAGCCTTCGCCAACGGCATCAGCACTGTTGCCGGCATCTACTTCTCCACCGCTGTAGACGTCTTCTCTCGATTCGCCAGGACCGTCGTCACCACTCGTGGCATTCTCGTCCAGCAGGTCGGTGGCTTCCATTCCCCCAAGGTTTGCACCGCCGAGCAGAGGCTGCTGGTTGACCGCATCGTCGCCATCGGCACCAGTATCATCAAGGTTGGTCTCTCCCTCACCGACATGACTCCAGTCTTCGTCCTTCGACTCAAGAGCCTTCTCTTCACGGAGAGTATCGTCCTCCGGTGCCGAATCACAGTTGAGAGCGTTGTGGTCAATGCCACCGCCACCATCATCCCCTTGCTCCCGCTTCTCGTCGTATGGCCGACGACGAACGTGGGAACACCTCTCGTCGACCAACCTCGTCGATGATGGAGGCGATGACACAGCTCGCCGCTCCAGCCGCTCGACACGGCCAGACATGCCCGCATCGGCGATTTGCTCGACAAGTCCGCCAACGACGCGACGAACCTGATCGTCCAGCGCGCTTGCCTCAAGCGACCACGTCACGTAGTCGTACACGTCTCGGCACTCGCCGGCGTGAGTAGTCGTCCAGGTCTGCAGCGCCTCGACACGAGCGCCATCGTCCTGTTGGCGCCGCTCCAGATCCTGAAGAAGATCGAGAAGCTCGTTGTGCCGGTCGCTCAACTCGTCAAGCAGCCGCTGGACCTTGTCCTCGACTGCCGCAATCGCAGCCGAGTGGTCCTCTCGCTCGATAGATTGTGAAGACGACGAAGACGCTGGTACGACAGCGTGCGAATGGCTGGCTGGCGTGAGAGCCTCTCGCAGTCGATCTTGAGCTACCGACAGCGCCGCCACGGCTTCTCGATCAGCCTTCTGCTCGAAGACTGCTCGCAGCCTCTCCTGCTGCGCCATCTTCTCTCTTCCCTCCTCCTCCTTCAGCCGCTTTGACCACTCAAGAATTGCCGCTAATGCCTTCGCTTCACTCTCACTCAGCTGCGCCTCCATCTCCCTCCTCACCACGTCCAACTTGCGCTCGATCTGACCTGCAATGACACTCTTTTGCTGCTTTCCCACCTCCATCATCGAGGCGCGAGCCGCCTCCACCGCCTTCAGCACGCTGTCGATGCGCCGACGCAGCTTGTCGTCGCCCTGCTGTCTCGCCTTGACTTCGAGTGGCAGCACATCCTCGAACGTCGCAAGTTTCTTCTGGACGCGGTGCGTCACCTCCCCAAGCGCGTCCTGCAGGCCTGTTAGAGTAACGCGCACCTCGTCGTCGCTGACTGTTGCAGAGCTCGCTGTCGCCGAGAGAGCGCCGACCACGCTCTGTGTAAGTGCCTGCAGCTTCCCGTCCGTCTCCACCGCGAGCACTTGGATCACACGCTTGGCAGTGGCCAACTCTCCTTGCAACCAGCGCTCGAGGTCAGCAAAGTGGTCGTTCACCCGCGAGAGTTCGCTGGAGATCTGAACACCGCGCTTGGCGTCTGTGGACGCCACGAGCTGTCGCCACTCGTCCGACAAGCGCGTCAAGATCTCCATCTTGTCGGCTGTCATTCGGTTCTGAATGTCCGCGATGAGTTGTCGACGTGAACGCTCCACAACCGCGTCGTGGTCGTCGGACCGGCGCCTCCAGTCGCTGCGCTCGGCTTCAGACTCAAGTCGTAGCTGTTGTAGATCGCGCTGTAGATCGTCTATCAGCTGCTGCTGCCGCCGAAAGTCATGGTGCCGCACCGTCGGGGACAGAGAGGAGGCAGAAGCCACCGTCATGTGCTGCTGCTGTTGCTGCTGCTCCATTAGTTTGCGCCGCGTATCGTCCGCGAGCATCTGCAGAGCGCCATCGACTTTTCCGACATGCTGACCGAGACGCGCGACCTTTGCATCGAGCTCAGAGCATTAGAGAAACGAATGGGCTGCCAATCCGCCAGGAAACTTGCCCCACCTCGGCAAACAGCAGCGCCGCTTTCTGCTGCTCGCGCTGCTGGTTGGTTGCGTCTGCTTGGAGCTTGGCGTTGAAGGCAAGAGCAAGTCGCTGAAGCTCCTCCACCACTGCGATTGGATCGAGGTGGTCGCTCAGTCAGTGCCATCACTCGTCGCTTTCAGCAGCACACGAGACCTCATACCTTTCGACAGCGACAACTATTAGTGAACACAGGCACAAGCACAGACACACGAGGATCACTTAGCGACTCTTTGAGTAGGAGGTTCCAACACCGCGCGCCATGCGCCATCACAGCGCGCACCCTCTCCTCCTCCCGCTCCTGCTGGTTGTTGGACAGGCGTCGACGAACGTGCTGCAGCTCATCTCGAACGCCCTCGTTCTCCCGCTCGAGCGCCCGCAGCTTGTCAAGCAGCATCCGTGAAGCCCCATGGACGTCGTCGCCGTGGTCTGTAGACATACCAAGCGAGCTCCCTCAACCAGTGAGGTAATGCACTGCGAGGGTAGGACCAAGAGCGGTCGGCATACCGACGGCTTCCTTTGTCAGCACTGGCGGTCGGAACGAGCGCGCGGAGGCGTCGCTACTGCTGCCGATCACAGGTCCTGTGGCGCCTGCCGCTGCTGACCCTGGGGTGGAGTGCACCCCGGCCACCGGCTGGTTCGACACGCCATTGTTGGAGGGGCGATGTATCGGAGGCAGCATCTGCGCTGATCACCTCGCGACGGTATATCTATAGATGAGCGCCAGCCATCACGCGACATCAATGTTTGAGTGCCAGTCAGCGCAGAATACAAAAATACTTACCTGTTGGCCCACCTCCAAGGCTCGCTCTCGTCGGGGATCCTCTGCTGTCTGCCTCCACCAGACGACAGACGTGACCCACCACGCAGTTCCCTGATCAAGCAACAAGACACGAACGACAGAGTTGTCCTCTAGAAACACGCGCGCGTGCTGCTATTTCTCGCCAGAGCAGACGCGTCTCCGCCGACCCTGTCCTCGCCGCTGACCCGCCTCTCGTATGTCCCTGCTCGCTCACTTCGTAGGCGCCTTGGTTGGCGACAACGGCTTCTTGGAGCTGTCTCCGACCGCCGCCTCCGCTGGCGCGTCACCATCGCCAGGCGAAGGCTCACTGCAAACGCAAAGACGGCAAGTCACGTCAGTGCCATCTCAATCCAAACTGGCAGGACGCAGCAAGCTCACCGTGGCAATGGCGGCTGAGGACCTGAGCCGCCTGGCATCCGCCCTCCTGTCGGGTACGCTCCACCTATGTCAAAGCCAAGGAGAGATCAATCCACACAGCCAAGATTGCATACCATGCAGCTTTACATCCAACCGTACCTGGGTATCCACCGTTGTAGTAGCCACGGGGGTTGTACGGTTGCTGCGGGTGACCGCGGTGGCCACCACCGCCCATCCGAACGTTCTGCTGAGGCATCATGGGCGGGTACATGGGCATCATGCCGTTGGGCGCCATGGGTACGCCGTAGCCGCCATAAGGAGCCCCCATGAACTCGGCACCGTCCTCCATTGGCGCCCCCATAGCGTCGTATCCCCACTCCTCCTGTCCAGGGCCATAGCCCGGCACGCCCATGGGCTGGTACGGCGTCTGATGATGGGGAAGTGGCTGGTACATGCCTCCTACCGGGTATGCAGCCGGCGCCGTGAACCGCGGCGTGAACGAGGCGGCCGAGGCGCTCAGCTTGAACTCCTTGGCGTTCGGGTTGAGGCCCTTCTTCTTCGGCACACTTACGGCCTTGGCGTCATCTGCCGTGGTCGCGGCGGACTTTGCATCGGACTCGCTGGTCTTCTCGCCCGCCTTCGACTTCTGCGAAGACGCGGCGTCGTCTTTCCTGTCCTTGGCACCAGTGGACTGCTTGGATTCCGCGGCCTTCTTTGCTGCCACTTCGTTAGACTTGGTCTTCTTAGACTCCTTAGTGGTTTCTTTCCCGTTCGCGGCCGGCGCCTTCTCGGTCTTCTTAGACTCAGCCGCAGGCTCCTGCTTAGCGACAGATGACGGCGCCGATGGAGGAGCCTGCGCTGTTGTCGCCGAAGCCGGGGGAGGAGTAGATGCCGCCGGCGGAGCTGCATTGCCCTTTATGATATCACTGAACGACAGCGGCTTGGCGGGGGCCGCACCAGCTGCAGGCTTCACACTCGGCGCCGCTTTCGGGGCGGCAGGGGTGGAGGAGGGAGGCGGTGACGGCGTCGCGGGCTTGGCAGTTGAGTCGCCCTTTGACTTGGCGCCGCCACTCGTCTGTCGCTGAGCGTTGCGCAGCCCAGGCGGGACGTATGCGTTCGCTCCCCGGGGTCCTTCTCCACACAAATGCCAGCACACAACGTTAGTTGACGCCGATGCAGCCAGCGCAGCGATTGAAGACCCACACCTGAGGCGGCTGGCGATCCTTTGGACCGGTCGACGGAGCTGTAGCGCGCCTCTTCGTCCAGTCCGTCGTCCTGCACGCGCTGGCCGCGCTCTTCCTGCAGGTGGAAGTTGCCGGACGTCTGGCGCTCAATCTCCTGCGCGAGACGCTCGGCCTCCCGTGACTGCGCGGTCGACAGCTTCGTCTTGTCGAGCTTGGTCGTGTAGATGTTCTCGTCGAAGCTCGAGACGACGCCGAAGAGCTTCTCGTTCGCCTCGAACTGGTTCCATCCGCTCTGGAAGTCATGGAGGATGACCACGTCAGCTGCTGCGCCTCCATCCAAGTGCATTGATGCGCTCCACCGTCGTACCTTCGATGACCGGCGGCGCGGGTCTTCCAGCTCGCCGGTGTCCAGCGACGGGTCGAGCCACGAGGACGCGACCTGCAGCTCGCGGCCGAACAGGTGCTCTGTCTTGGTGCCGCTGATCTCCGTGTCCGTGCGGAAGCCAGCCGAGGCTGCCGCTACAGCCGACGGGAACGCGCCCTCTGTGTAGTTGACGACTCCGTCGGCCGACAGGTGCGCGAGCTGCTGCCGCTTGAAGATGGCGGTGCTGCCGCTCTCGAACGGCTCGGTGCTCTCGGTCTGTCAGCCAGCAATCCGGTCAGCTATCTCTCTCTCTCTTTATCACAGCGTCGGCAGCAGCAAGGTCACCGGCGTACCAGGCGCCGAGTGCTCTTGAGCACAACCGAGAAGTCATCCGGGTCGATGCAGTCCAGCACGCCGGCGTAGCGCGCGCCGTCCGCCAGCTCCACGTCGACCGCCTTGCCCTGTTGTTCACCCACGCATCGTGAGCGTCTGCGGTCTCCACTATCGGCACAAAGCGCCGAGTTTCCGCACCACAAGGAAGCGGAACGCGAACAGCGCGCGGTGCCGCAGCAACCTCTGGTGCTCGTCTGCGCGGCCACAATCCGCGCCACGAGCCAGCAGCGAGCATCCGGTCAGCGCCAGTGATCCATCCACAGCGCAGTTGGGCGATAGAACTCACCGCTAAAGCCGCTGCGAGGGGCCGGGGCCGAGGCCGGACCCGCGGCCGGCGACCCGAAGCCTGGCGGGGCGTTGGCCTTGCCGGTGATGGCGGCCGTGCGGCTCGGGTTGGCCCACGCGGACCCGGGCGGGGGCGCCACGGCGGGGGCCGGCGCCGGCGCCTTGGGCTTCTCCGGCGTCGTCCTACTCTCCATGCACAGCGCGTTAGTCGGCCGTCGGCGACTCATAGACAGACCTCCAGCCAGCCAACGCACTTCTTCTTGGCGGCCTTGCTCTTGGAGGCGCCAGCGCCGGGCTTGCGCGCTGCGGCGGCCGCTGGCTTGCCGCTCTGCATCACTAAGGGGGCGAGGGGCGGGCGCCGGAGGGCGGGGGCGGGAGGGCGGGCAGGGAGCGAGCGCGGCAGGCGGGGCGTCGACCGAGGGACCGACGGCGGCGACGCGCAGGATTCGATCGGCCCGGCGATAGTGGCGGGCGTCCCTCGGTCAGCGGGCGTACCGTGGGTGGTGGTCAACGAGCAACTGGAGGGGCGGAGCATGGGGAAGAAGCACCCTTAACTTGCAATGATAGTACAGTGGAGGGACTCAATACAAGAAGGATGGTATTTGAGACCCGAACTTCTGCGCAAGTTGAAGCCGGTTCAACGCGTTGAAGCAGCGGGATCGGGCGATGATGAACGTTATTCTACCCTGACGCATGTCTTACTGGAATAACCTGCACCTCGATGTCAGCGTTGAGAACCGTCGACAGAGAGCACGAGTGCGTCACGGACTTTGGACGAGGAGGCGCGCCACCCACTCCTTGACGAACGTCTTGGAGTACATCTCATAGCTTTCGTCGGACTCCAGCGCTTGTGGGTCGGCCACTTCCGGGTAGTTGGCCACAAGCCAGCGTATAATCTCGAACTGGTCGTCTCTGCACCATACATAGTCCAAATGATGCCCATGACATGCGCCTAGGAACGCTCGCGTCGTGCAGCCCTCGGTGCGGTGAGTATGCAGGAACAGCACCACATCAAAGAAGCCGCGTGCTGCTGCGTCGTCCATCGCGAGAGTAGTGCACCCTTCAGAGCGGTTCTCATGGAGCCACTTGACTGTCCCCAAATGTCCTTGCAGCGCTGCACGGTTCATCGCTTCGGTTGAGCAGCCCTCGGATCGGTTCGAATGCAGCCACTTGACCAACTCCAGGTGACCAGCAGATGCAGCTCCATCCATCGCCGAAGTAGTACATCCCTCGGAACGATTGGTGTGCAACCACTTGACCACCTCAAGGTGACCGCCAGCTGCAGCTTCGTCCATCGCGCGTGTTGTGCATCCCTCCGAGCGGTTGTCATGCAGCCACTTGACTACCTCCAAGTGACCCTCGCTTGCAGCAGAGTCCATCGCGCGTGTAGTGCACCCTTCAGAGCGGTTCTCGTGCAGCCACTGAACCACATCCAAATGTCCACCGCGCGCTGCTCCATCCATTGCCCCTGCTGTGCAGCCCTTCGATCGATGAGTCGCAAGCCATTTGACCACGTCCAGGTGTCCACGGCACGCGGCTTCGATCATCGCATTTGAAGTGTATCCCTCCGAGCGGTTGGTGTGAAGGAATTTGACGACTTCAAGGTGCCTGGCAGCAGCAGCGGCGTACATGGCGTAGTCTGAGCGCCCTTCGGTGCGATTGTCATGCAGCCACCTCACGATTTCCAAGTGACCTCTTTGAGCTGCAGCGTTCATGGCCGCTCGGTGCATCCTTCCGTCCGGTTTTCATGAAGCCACTTGACAATGTCCAAATGTCCGTACTCAGCTGCGGTGTCCATCGCGGCGGATGTGCATCCATCTGACCGGTTCTCGTGAAGCCATTGGATGACGTCCAAATGGCCTTGGACTGCAGCATGCCCCATCGTGAACTCGTTGCCGTCGAGCTGCAGCCACGGGAGTCGAGGGCGTGAATCCACTTGAGGATCTCTAAGCGCCCGTGAGTAGCGGCTGAGACAAGACAGTAGGTGTATCGGACCTGGTCCCAGTCGTCGTCGTATAGGAACTGGTGCAAATCACCGTCGTCTCCGACTGTGTTGACATTGCCGCCATAACGGCCCTTGACATTCCCGTCGCTAACGCTCCGAGCTTGCTGCCGCTGGTATTTGTCGTGGAGGTATCCCACACTCCACTGGACCACGTCCATTCTGCCTGTATCGGTAGCTTCTTCGAGCTCGCCTCCGACCCATTTGTAGCCATGATCCACGGCCCACTGAAGGAGGTCCACCGTCGCGATGCCAAAAAAGTTGTTGCCGGGGAAGACTCCCCACTCCGGATGAACCGTCCACAACCACTTGACGACCTCGTCATGGCCGCTCTCAGCCGCGCACCACAGCGCGTCCTCGTCCACCACAGCTTTTCCACGTTCCTGCGCGAGCCACTGGACTGTTTCCAAGTGCCCATTCTCCGCGGCAGCTTCGACTCCCCTGGTCACCAGCGCGCCAGGGAGGTACACCGTCGTGATCCAGCGCACCATCTCGAAGTCTCCTTTCGCCGCCGCGACGTCCACGCCCTTGTTGAACTGCCACTCGCGGTAGAACGGATCCATCGGCGGCGCATCGCGCGCGGATTCGTGGGCGACAACGCGGCGGAGCAGGCGGAGCGACCCGGACTCGCACGCACGCAGGAACGAGCAGGCACGAGAGCCGTCGACATACGCGCTGATGGTGTCGAGCACGTGCGGGAGCGCAAGGAGGCGGGGCGATCGCTCGCGACAGACGCTCGAGACGCCCGCGAGCGGCTCGGTCGCCATGGTGTTGCTCCGAATTGTTGGGCATTCAGAGCCCCTCGCTTGGGTTGACATGAAAAGAGAACCGGTCTATATAAGGTGATGCGTATGAATGGATACACATTTATTTAACTAGATTCCACGTTTTCACAAACCGTCCGCATTATCACATTATAGAAGGTCATCTAGTAAATCAACCGATCATAAAAATATTGTATTAGAAAGTCAGTTGTAATATCCAGGAAATTACGAGGTTAATAACTGTAGATTGGCTTTTCAAATGTAAATTACTTCTACTGAATTAAAATAATTCGTTGACATTAAGCTAAATATTGTCGATGCCACTGATTTAAAACCGCCTATTCTGACCATTATTTAGCTTGTCTTGCCCAAAATATTGAAGGTCACACCAAGAGGACACTTTGAAAAACTTCGAGCGACTTTTGTCACTTTCAAAATCTCGACGAGAACATCAAGGCAAGAACAGCACATCACGGCAGGAACATGCGGGACGATCCAGAGGTGTTCTCATGTCACTTGCTCATGCCTGTTGATTTCTCCGCCGACCATGTGGTCAACGAGAACCACTTGCGCAGCACGTACATTGGCTGGACCAATCAACCCTGGCGGCGGTGGCGCAGCCACAATCGCGAGAGATCGGGCGGTCCGCCTGTAACTGGACCGCTCGGTCCCTGGGAGGTCGTGGTGTTCGTCGACGGGTTTGTGGAGAAAAGTCTGGCGATGCAATGTGAGTTCAAGTCGAGTGTTGTGTCTGCTTGCTTGCTCTCTGATCCGTTCTATGACACAGTTGAATACGCATGGAAGCATCCGAAAAACACCGTCAGCAAGCTGCACGTGGGCACGCCTGGCTCCGTCGAGCGCAAGCTCTTCGCGCTGTTCGAATTGCTGAACCACGAGACCTGGCATGTCATGAACCTCAGGGTCACGTTCACGAACTGGGAAGCCCGAGCGATCGCGCGATTGTTCGGCGAGAGCTACCGGTGGCCCTGCCGTGACATTGTTCAGATGCAGCCTTTGTTTGCCTTCTCCTACGGCACGAGTTCCCCAGAGATCGAAGGGGACTTCGAAGATAGCGACTGGGAGATGGCGGACGACAAGGACAGCAGCGACGACGACAGCAGCGACAACGACGACAACGACAACAGCAGTGAT
>JAADYF010000377.1:0-23235 GCA_023338175.1 Phytopythium delawarense
ACGCAGAAGGCGATCCACGAGGCGTTGAGCACCCAGGATTTGTCGCTGAAGACCTTCTCGATGATGAGCGCGACGATGGTGCCGCCGCCGATGAAGCCCAGCGCGTAGGCGGTCGTGTGGAACAAGCGGTAGCCCGCGACGGCAAATAGCAGCCCGACCAGCAGCGCGGCCACCGCCATCACGACGCTGCTGAAGCTCAGTCCATCGGTCGAGTCGAAGATGGACGTGACCGTCTCGCTGGCCGTCTCAAGCGCACTAACGGCGTGCAGGTGGTGGCTGCAGGCTGTCAGAAGTAGCACGAAGGCTTGGGACGTGTGTCTAGTTGTTGTCGCCATTGTGGCGGTTGTTTGGATGGTCGTTACGAGGTAGAAGCGAATTGCAAAGTGATCGTTTGAGACTCAGGGGAATGGACACCGCGACTAGGATCGACGTGGCGTGCTGTGGGCCATATTGCGGGGCACCACGCTTGCAGGAGCAACGACATGTGATGTGTCGAACGCTTGTGGTTGGACAGGATTCGACTTGCGCCCAGTATGGTGATCCTGTGCCAACTTTTTTCCGGGCCGTGCGACTCAAAATGTGCCTCCCGATCCTCGTTATAGACCGGCTTTGCAATGCATCGGACTTGTATTGATGCGCTGCATGCAAACTTGAGTTGAGAATGAAAGCTTCTTCTATTTTATTGTGTGCGAAATCGAGGACCGCATACAGAGTTTCTATTTTGTCTCGTGGGATGGGACGTAAATGGATTTTTGCGGTTTCTTTTTGTGGAGTGACAGCAAATCGTAAAGAGATAACATTTCTCACTTGGAAAAAGTATGCGGCACGATTTGCATTCTTTGAATTTTCAGCCACAAAACGAGTTCGACTAGAGAAAAAAGGCAACTTTGTTCGCGTCACCTTGTGACTCCCTCCTGTCTGTTGTGTCGCTCCTTCATCTGGCCCGGTCTACTGCCCCTTCACGCTTTCGGATGCGTCCGTTATTAGACCACGGCGCCAGGGTCCCCCCGCGCGCGGGTCCTGTTCTCGGGCGTACCCACGTTGGCGTACTGCTCCTGGCGACCGACGGCTCGCGACCGGAACGGGAACCCGCGGTGGCGGCGGCGGCGGTGCGTTTGGCGGTCGTGGTGGGCCTTCGCCGTGAAGCGGAACTGGATAAACGCGGCAACCGCGAACACTCCGATCGTGCCCGCCAGGTACGCCCACCACCCTGTCGGGAGGTCGTAGCTCGTATCTCCGTCGCTGTCCGTGGTCCGATAGTGTCCGAGATCGTTGAACGACGGGTAGTCCCCGGCGAAGAAGCCGACGCCCCACATGATCAGGAACGCACCAGCAAAGCTTGTGGCCAGGATGATGACTGGCCGCTCGAACTTGACGGCCAGGATACCGCCGACGATGCCCAGCACGATAGCGAGCACCAACAGCACGATGCCCGGGTGGTTCGGTGCGATCTTGTAGGCGACAGATGTGTTGATCAGCACGGCGAGCATCGCGCCGGCAAGTACTCCGACGAGGAAGACGGCCGGCCAGTACAGACATATGGCGAGGAAGCCGCACAGGATACCGCCAACGATGAATGCGACCCAAGAGACCGTCACGACCCACGACTCGTTCTGGAAGATGCGCTCAACCACGAGCGAACACGCGACGCCGCCTGCGATGAAGCCGATGACGAAAACGGTCATGTGGAAGAGCTGGTAGCCTAGCACCGCGAGCATCGCGCCGACCACGAGCGCGATGATGGCCAGCACCACACCGCTCACCTTGAGCCCGTCATTGGAGTCGAAGATGGACGTCCATGCCTCGCTAGCAGGCGCCAACTCCCCGTCGGCAAGCGTCACGCCGACGAACTGGAGGAAGAAGAGGAAAAACAGCGCCGAGCTGGTAGGTTTCTGCTGTGACATGGGATCGGCCACGATGCGCTTGTCCGGTTGTGATGTGCTGGATGTGACCTCGGCGTTGCAAGTTCGAGAGTGAGGGAAATACGTCCTCTTGGTTCCGTTGCGGGACACCAATGCCTCTATCGACAGCTGGCCGACCTGGAAGGTGGTAAGGGAGGTGGTCGCTCACCCTTGGCAGGATGGCAAACCGAAGCCTTCCTGGCTCCAAATGTTCAGCGCAGCCACCATTTTGAAGCCACCATCCCGCATCCTGCGACATGTTTGTCAGCCTATGTTAATTCAGCTTCAACTTTATCCCCAGTACTCTGTTTTCATTCGTTGAAATGGTAATAATCAAGGGTTTGAACGAATCAGCTTTCGGATCTCCTCGCGCAATATCATTTAAATCAGTAGAAGATGAAGCACATCGTCCACGTGACGTTGATTGACTCTCTTCACACGAAGAAGCCTGTCAGTGGACGCTGGAATGAGCGGCCAGCCTTCGCTCGCTGCGGCCGCTTCTTCCTGTCGCTGGGGAGTCTCGCCTGGTTCTGAACGGCGGCCATTAAGTCGCGGTAGTGCGTGTCATGGTGCGACGTGGACGCCGCCACGTTCATCTTGACGGATCGGCCATTGCGCTGGTAGTGCTCGTGCCGACTGGTCTTCCCGTACTGACAGCAGACTCCAAGGGCGAAGCATGCGATAAATCCGGCCAGATACCCCCACCAGGCACCGGGCAAAGCCTTCAGCCACGACTCGTGGTCCAGCGCGTCCTTGAAGGCGGCGAGCTGCTCGCCGCTCGGGAAGTGGCCGGCAAAGCGGCCGACTCCCCACGTGACCATGCCGGCACCCACGAGGCTCGTGACCGACACGAGCACGGGCTTTTCGAAGCTCCAGACCAAGATGCCGCCCAGGATGGCGAAGCAGACGGACAGGATGCCCAGGAACTGCGAAGAGTTGCTCGGGTACACACGCTCGCCGATGGCCGCATTGATGATGAAGGCGAGCAGCACGCTGCCGGCGATCACCGCGACGATGATGCCGACGGTTGCGATGAGTGCCGCGAGCGCTCCAGCCACCAGCCCTCCGAGCACGAAGCCAGTCCAGGAGAGAGCGACGATGGATGACTTGCCCTCAAGCGCTCTCTCGACCACGCGGGCAGTCAGCAGCCCGCCACCGACGAAGCCGCAGACGAAGCACGCCGGCGTGAAGAATCGATAGCCGGCAGCGCTGATGCCTAAGCCCACGAAGATGGCCTTGACTGCCAGGATGCCGCGGAGCGACTCAAGTTGTCCCGCACTCCCGAAGAACACGCTCGACACTGTTGGTGAGGCGGTGGAAGTGACGTTTGCTGCTGTCGGCGTCGGAGACGACAGCAGATCATCGGTTGGACCCCACGCTGGTGCGCCGCTGCAGCTCTGGATAAGCGCTAGCGATATCACCAAGATGCATGCGAGCCAGTAGCGGGTGCAGTCAGCCGCCTGCGTTCTCGCCGTGCCCTTCATGCTGCTCGTCCTCTCAATGCGTGGTCCTGACCAGCAATGACCTCGTTCAAGCCTGAAACACTCCCGATGCCTTATAATTAGCCCTGAACACACCATCGCATGCCGACAGATCCTCCCCGTGGCGGATCGCGACGGCGCTTGAGACCAAAGTGAGTGCATGTTATCCAAAACAATCAAGCCGGAAGGGGCGGGCGAACGCACTCGGGACTCGCTTGGTCGCTCCGCCACTGTCGATGGCGCGTCCTTAGACGGCGGTGGTGCCCGTGGGCTTGGCGAGCGCCTGGCTGGAGCTGCTCTTGCCGCCGTGGTGGTGTCCGCGCGCCGTCTTCTTGAACTGGATGAGCATGCCGAGCAGGAAGGCGACGAGGATGCCGGCGAGGTAGGCCCACCAGGCGTCCGGGATGTCGTAGATCCAGTCTCCGTCGTCGTTCTTGGCGCGGAAGGCCTTGAGGTCGGCGCCGTTGGGGTAGTCGCCGGCGAAGTAGCCGACGCCCCAGACGAGCACCTCGGCGCCAACGAAGCTCGTGGCGACCACAAGCACAGGCTTCTCGAGCTTGAGCGCCAGCACGCCGCCGATGACGCCGAGCAGCACGGCCATGACGACGAGCACCACGTCCGGGTTGTTGGGGTAGATCTTGGCGCCGAAGGACGTGTTGAGCGAGAAGGCGAGCAGCACGCCGCCGGCCGCGCCGCCCAGGAAGATGCTGGCCGCGTACAGGTAGACGACAAGCCCGCCGGCGATGAGTCCGCCGATGGCGAAGGCGACCCACGAGGCCGTGGGCAGCCAGTCCTCGTCCGAGAAGATGGCCTCAATGATGCCGGCGACGAAGAGGCCGCCGACGATGAAGCCGCAGAGGAAGACCGTGGGCCGGAACAGCCGGTAGCCCAGCACGGTGACGACGCCGCCGCCCACGATGGCCAGCGCCGCCAGGATGCCCGGGCCCACCTTGATGCCCTTAGCCGAGCTCAGCACCTCGGTCGCCGTCATGTTGGAGATCTCGTCCAGGTCGAACTCGGTCGAGCCACTGCCGTTGTCCACCTCCCACGCGTCCAGCGAGTCGCTGGCGCTGCCAGAAGACGCGGCGGCCGTCACACAAGCGCAGAGCGCGAGCAGCAGCGCCAGCAGCAGCGCCGGGCAGGGGGTTAGAGTCGCAGCCATAGCGATCCGAGGCGAGGCGAGTCCGATGGCGAAGCCGCTTGTTGGAGAATGAGAGGAGGTCGCTCTTTGGGGCAATGCTGGACCCAGAAAGGATTTTCGTTTTCTTTACGCGCGCAACTGCCCTAGATAGGGGAGGGGGAGGGAATGATGGAGTTTGATTGGGTGAAAAGGAGGGAGACGGGGTGATGGATACTTTTTCAGCGAATCAGGAAAGAGGAGGGTGACATGGGTGCACTTTGAAGGGGGGAAGAACCGACGTGGGTGAATCCTGAGCATACTTTCGTCAAGTGAGGTGGACTGCTCGAAAATGATTTGCAGCTGTGCTTGGATCCCGGGCTCTTCAACATGCACTGGATTGGTGATTGGTGGTGCGCATTCGACCCTTTGACGCGCTGGACAATCGAGGCAACGCGTTCTACCCAGCCTGACAAGAGCGACGGCTACTTGCGGATCGCCTGGAACGCGGCGCGGATGAGCTCCAGCTGCTCGTCGAGCTTGTCGGCCGGTTCGCCGGCCTCCTGGAGCCTCGGCGTTCCCTTCTCCAGCTCGAATCCCAGTCTGGCAACCCCGTTGCGTCTCCTGGCGCTGTTCTTCCGGTGGAAGTCCACATCCTCCTCTGCATTGTTGACAGTCTTTCGGACGTGTCCAGAAATCCCGAGCACGGAACTCCAGGCGATGTACTGCTCCACGACCAACGGGAACGCCTGCAGCCGCTTCAGCACGGTGTCGTGGTCGTCACCGCTCACGGACATCAACCCCTGATCGCAAGCCAGCTCGCTATCGACAACGAACTGCTCGAACACCTGCGTGAACCGCCGAGTGAACGCTCGCTCGCGTGCCTCGAGCTCTCGGATCAGCGCGTTGTGGGACAGTGCCGCCTGCTCCTGCCGCCCCGCCTCGCTCGCGAGCTGCTGGTTCCACTCGTTCTGCTCCTCGCTCAGTGCCAGCGCGTCGTCTAACTCACTCGACAGCACGTGGACGCGCTTTCGGAGCTCGTCCAACTCGCCAACGTGTTTGCTCTGATGCTCCAGCTGCCTTTGCACGTCTTGAAGCTGGACCGCAAGGGTGTCCTTCTCGCTTTGTTTGGTGTAGAGTTCATCCTCCAAGGTAGTAATGACCGTCTCGCAGCGCTCCACCTGGTTCTCCAGCTCGCCCACGCGCTGCTCGAGCGCTTGCTTCACCTCGAACACCGCCTGCAAGGCTGCGAACTGGTCCACCAGAGCCTCCGACTGGATCGCCATCACTTCGACTTGAAGCCCGCGCTAGAAAGCACACGTAGATACGTCAGGTCCAATCAAGTCGATGTATCCACACGCTTGAAGCACACTCACATCGGCGAGGGCTCGCTCACAGTCGAGCAATTGGCGGTGGCGCTGATCCACCTCGAGCTGGCAGACGCGGTTCGCTTCTTCCAGAGTAAAGCAAGCCTCGCGCAGGTTGCGCCGCTCCCGAGTCCAAGACTCACGAGACTGCTCCATCTCGGACACGAGCCGGGTACCCGACAGCGCCAACTGGACTAGCAGTTCTCTGAGGGACGGGACCATTACATCCGGCCATGGCGATGGCGTCTCGTCGTCGGAAGGGAGGAGGCTGTTAAGGGCGGCGCAACACACGCGCACTGCTTCAATCGCGGTCGCGTCCATCACGTTGTCGTCAGAGCTCCCATCAACTCCATTGCCGTCGTCGGATAAGCACTTCTCACCACTCGCTTCCAACAAGTTGGTTGAGAAGTTGTTTGCCCCAGATGTGGCGATCACTTGGAGCGTGGCAGCCAGCGCCGCCTCCATCTGAGCGGCTGCTTCTCGGTGCTCAGCGACTTCCATCTCGCGCATTCCAAGCTGTCGCTGGACTTCGTCGGCGCGTTTGACGTGCTCTTGCAGCTGTCGCTGGGTCACCTCAAGAGATTCGTCCAACGCCTGCGTCTGCTCACGTAGCGACGAGCACTGCGCGTCCATTTCCTCGTTGAGGAGCTTGAGCTCGTCCAGGCGCTGCTTCAGCTGCCGCCTCTCGCCGTCCGTCCTCCCCATCAGCTCGTCAAGTCTGGCCACCGCTTCTCTCTCGCGCTGCTCGCACTCGCGCAGGTCTTGCTCCAGCTGCTTGGCTCTCTCGCTCGCGCGCTCTTGGCTGCCCGATGCCTCGGCGATTGAGTCCAGCAGCTCCTCCTGCAACGCGTTCATCTCGTCCAAGTGCGTCTGCCGGCGAGCTGACTCCATCTCCCAGTGCTTTGCCTGCCGCGTTGCATCGTCCGCTTTTGCAGTCGCTTGCGATAACTTGTCGTTGATCTCATCACAGGAGCTGACGCTGTGCTCGAGCCGAGTTCGTGTCGCTTCTAGCTCGCCCGATTCGCGCGCCAGACGCTTCTCTAGGTCGCGTTCTCGCTCTCGCAGCTGACCGCACGTCGTCAATGCTTGCTGGAGCTGGTCGCGGTGCTGCTGCAGTTCTCTCTGGACGCTCAGGATCTGCTGCCGCATCTCGGACTCGTGTGCGCGAGCGGTCGAGCTCACGTCGGCGCATTCCCGACGCTGGTGGTCGAGCTGCTCGCGCACCTGCAGATGCAACTGTTTCTCCTCTAGAAGCTGCGCCTCAGTGTCACGAACACGCTGGCTCTGCTGCTCCGTCTCCTTCTCCTGCTTGTAGATGGTATGTCGAAGCTCCGCGAGCACCACAAGCAATTCCTCGTGGCTCGAGACCTGGAACTCGCTCGCTTTGAGATGGACCACCTCCTCCAGCACTTGAATGTACACTCGCTGGTCTTCAGGCGTGGCGAGAGCAGCAGGGTCTTCGCTGTCGTCATCCTCACCGTTGGTACTTCGGCGTTCATGGAAGTAGTGCTGAGCATCGGCGACAACGGCCTCTAGCTGCTTGGCGGCCGCAGCGTACCGTTGCCTCTCCTGCTCGGCTTCTTTCGCCTTGCGAGCAAGTGTTGTCTTGGTGGCATTCCCGCCACCAGAAGAGAGTTTGGTGCCGCTGGTAGACGCTGACGACGCAGAAGTTCGTCTGGAAGATGCGGTCGCAGCGCTCCGTTCGTCTCGCTGATGCTTCAAAGAGAGCTTGAGGCGCTCAATCTCGAGCTTCTGTGCCTGCGACTCGCTCTTGTAGCTCGCGAGTCGCTCGCGCTGCGTCGCCAGCTGCTCGTACACACGTGTCAGCTCCTCCGCTTGCTGCCGCAGCTTCTTGGACAGCGTGTCGATTGGGTGGACGCTCGGCACTGGGATCAAGGAGGGCGACGAAGCCGAGTGAAGTGTGGGTTCCACCTCACACTCCTGCTTTTGCTGTGTCTTGCTAGTTGCTGCATCAGGGCGCAGGATACTCGTTGCGACGGATCCTCGAGCTCGAGACTCGCTCGCCTTCGCCTGCGATGGGATCGCTCTGCTCCCAAGTATCGAAGTGGACCGCGCTCGGGATCCAGAAACAGCAGCCTCGCTCGTGGTCGCTCGACGAGTCGACTGCGTCTTGCTAGCGTTCACCTCGGACGGGAAATTCACCGACTTGACACGCACTCGCTGGGTGTTCCTGAACGGAAGCACAGGCGGTGAAGGAGGTGGTGGAGGTGGTGGCGAGGGCGTCGGTGCCGGCAATCGCACTGATGCAAGGCGATGGTCGTCTGGAAGGTACTCGAACGCGCTGCTGTTGTCGTCGTCGCTCAGAGGGAGTTCCGGCACGCGCGAGTCGTCCGTGAACGCCATCTGTGCGCTGAAGCTGCCGCGCGGAGGCAACTCCGAGCTCATTCGCAGCACTGAGCGTGCATTCATTGAAAGGACGAAGGAGCTGATCGACCGCACTCCACTCCCGATAACGGCTGCGTTGCCGTCAAACGGGCGGGCTCTGGGTCTCTGCTGCGTCGCTTGAAGGCATGCCGTCCAAGCGACAGCGAGTGTCCAAATATACTTCCAATCACTGCCACCACAAGGATCCGCTTGCCGATTCTCCACGGGCAGTCGCGTTGGAAGAGCAATGGCTCGAGCTGGCGAGCGGTCAAGCTGGGTCGGCACGCAGCTGCGCGTCTTCGCGGTCTCTGGACTCGAACGCTCCCATGCGGAGCCCTTTGTGCGGCTGGTTTTCATGGAAACCACCGACAGCGATGAGTCAGTGGGGAACGAAGATACTAAAGGTGTTAGCCGCGCCTTGGAGTGTGCCTCCGAGCCCGAAGAGGTTCTGCCGGAGTGCCGAGGTGGCTACTACACGGCATTGTGGCCGCAAAAGACCAGCTCACGCTCCAGCCAGGCCGAAGAGTGCAACTTCGAGCTCTCGAGGCGGGTCGACTGGGTGGAGCTGCAGGTCTGGAACCGCTTCGCCAGTGACTTTGACGTCTTCCTTGGCAAGACGGCGCTGTCATTGGAGCAGCTTCGCGCGCAGTCGGTCGCAGAGGATAACCGCACGGGTGGGTCTCAGTCTACAGGTTGTATGTGGGTGCCGCTGCAAGTACCCTCTCGACACGCAACCCCCGATCTCCGAGGCTTGAAACTATCCGCCCAGCTCGCTGTCGACTTCCTCTACGACGACCGCGTCGCACGCATCCGCCAGCAAATACGCGACCGAAGCGCACTCAACACTGGCAAAGACGGTGGGAGCGTTGATCCTGGGGAGGGGGAGAGAACCGATCAGCCGAGCGACACAGTTGCCGACCCGACGTTCGCGTTCACACCGCCGTTCCTGCCTGTCGAGTGGTCGGTCGTGGCCAGCGCGAGCGTGCGCCAGCTCTTCTTTGACGTGGGTACTTGCGATTGAACTCGGTGGTGGTGGTCGTTCCCATCGACTGATTGACAAATTGTGGCGCTTGTTGCTTGACCTTGTTGGTTCCAGAACGATGTCGAGCGCGTTGCCAACTTCCGAGAACTCGTGATGTATGGTGACGTTGCTCGAGAACTCACCGTCGAAGCCGACGACGAAGACGATGACTACGCTCTTCATGTTGACTCGGGACACCTCGCTGCCTTCCGGATCGCTCAGTTCGCAGCGCAGTACCTGTTGCACTGTGTTGACTCCCTCGACGCGCGCGTGGATGAATACAGCGATCAGCTTTGCTCGCTCACCGACGCAGCGCAGCGTCTCCGCCAGCGCAACCGCGTACTTGTGGGTCTCGTTTGCATCGCATTGCTGACGAACGTTTGACTGGTCTGACACGTGCTGGTGCTAATGGCTGATGAATACCAGAGGCATCAGCGCAAGCGGCTGGAGCAAGAGCGCGATCAGTTGGCGCTGGTCGTCCAGACATACGAGAGCGTGGGCCGACGCGGTGAGCGGGTTGGAGACGCAACAGTTGCTGCCTCATCTAGTGATGAAACCCGACAGGGAGGGGACCGCGATATAAAGCCCGAACGAGCGTCGTTCGCCTTGACGACTGGCAGCAGTTTGTCACTTGTAAAACTGACCAACGCTGTCAGCGCCAGCGCATTCGACAACCCGGCTTCTGTCGGGCCTTCTTCTCCACTCTCGGCCAAGAAACCGACGTTCATCATGACGTGGGAGGAGCGCGAGCGCGAGCGGCAGCGCGAGAAGGAGGCTACAAAGGCCCAGCGCGTCCAAGAGGAGCAGCGACGGCTGCAGCAGCGGCTTGAGGAGCGCGCTGATCACGACAAGCGCGAGGCAGAAGCAGCACGCCGACGAGACCAGAGCGCAAGGGTTCTTCAGCGCTCGCTGCGTCGCCGACTTTGGATGCAGAGGTGGAGGAAGCATCGACAGATGCAAGCAATTTCAACCCGCGCAGCCGTTCGGATCCAAGCGCGCGTTCGCCAGTGGCGACTTTCGAGAGCGTTTCCCCACGTCCGTGAGAGATTGAAACAGGAGCGAGAGCAGCGATGGATGAGCGCCGAGGAAACACTCGTCTGTCAATGTCTCCAGCCCACTGAGACTGTCATCGCCACCGTCGTCGCCGCAGATTATCAACCGCAGCAGGAAGACGATCAAATAGATGGCAAACCACCGCCACTTGAGTCAGCGGAGACGCCTTTGAAAGAAGACGTCGAGCTGCTCGTGTCGACTTGGCGGCAACTCCGACGCGCGGTTCGTCGGGAAGCCAGGATACGGGGGCGAAGTGGAGACAGCGACGTGTGGGCTGTGTTTCGGGCGTTGGACACCCGTCGAGACGGTGTGATCGACCGTGCAGAGCTGAGGAGAGGCGTTCGCGAGCGCTTTGGCCTACAACTCGACCGGAAGCTGACGCGCGGGTACGCTCCTCCTTTGATCTGATCCACGTCATACGTCTCGTGTCCTGTGTCCTTGCCATGCTCAGTGTGTTGTCTTCTGGTGGTGAGCAGAGTCCTCGCATTGATCCGTGGTAAGGCTGGCGAGCCGCCAAGGCCGCTCATCCTCACGCTCGACCAGTTCATCCGAGGCTTGGATCTCGCACTCTACGACAACGTTCGTACCAGCGGGAGCAGTGGCACTAGCGACAGCCACGTGAAGCGCGATAGTGGCGTCGTGGATGGCGAAGCCTCCGGTGCGAATCACGATCTCAATACTCACCAAGACTGCCAGCAAGAAGCAAGATTCTCCGGGGAAGAAAATACGCTAGGTTGTTCTTCGCTGATGATGGAGGAAGCAGTTGAGGAGAACAACTCCATCGATCAACGCCTGGAGGCAGTCGCACGAGCCGTACAAGCGCTTCGCAGCGCAGTGAACACTGCAGCCAGAGACCATTTATCGACCACAGAGACTCTCGGCAAAACTCCCAGCTATCGTGAGTTCCGAGCCGCGCTCTCGCACGTGTTCGCATCCTTCGACTCCGACGGCAACGGCCGCCTTGACATTCGAGAGCTGAGCGACTGCCTGAAGTCGATCGGCGTCCGCGTGACGGAGAAGAACCTGGCGCTTGTACGCGAGTGCTTCTGCTCATCACAAAATGATGCCGGAGCTAATGACGGCGACGACGACACGGTCACGATTGCCGAGTTCATCTCCTTTGTGTTGTCCGACGCGGCGAGAGCGAACCCGACCGAAGAGCTTGGACTCTTGGGCTTTCGCGTTCGAACCGCCGTGTTCAACCGCCTCCAACGCGCTCAAGCCCACTTGGACAGCAAGGGCGACCCAGCAAGCACCGAAGACGCGCTGCGTTGGGTGTTCCGGTCGGCGTATCCTGGAAAGCGGAGCGCGTGTTCGCTGCGGGAGTTTGCCCGTGTGGTGCGGACAATTAAGGATCTGGAATCACTCACACCGGCTCAAATTGTCCGTGTGGCAGCTCACTTGGATCGTGATGGAGACCAGAGCATCTCGTTCGACGAGCTGCTTGCTTGGCTACGACTGCTTCCCGATACGCCCGCACCAATGGATGCGTCGCTAGCCACAGAAGCACAGCCGCTGCAGCTCGCAGAACCTCTCAACCACCGTTCTGGGTTCCGATCAGTGCTGAGAGATGCAGCGATGAAGGTGCAGCGGCTGCGCGAGTGGCTCACCCAGGTTGCATCCGCTCTGAAAGGCGACAGTGGAGCTAAAACGTACACCAAAATGGCGCAGGCGTCGGCCCTCTTTGATCACGTTGACACCAACGCCAGCGGGAAGATTGCCCGCGACGAGCTCGAGACGTTCGTCAGAACTCTATCGCCGGAGTTGACGCAGCCTCTAGGTGCAAACGGCGCGGCAGTCCTGGCTGAACAGCTTATCGATGTGATGGACTGCTCTGGGAACGGCGTCGTAACTCGTGACGAGTGGCTTCGATTCACAATGGACTCGCACGCTCCGATCGCTGAGGAATTCGCTGTGCGCGTAGCACTCCGTCGTGAAGTCGAGTCGCTCTTCCCAACAGCTGACCACGATGCGATGGTATCACAGTGGCTCGAACGTCTCCCCGGTGCGATCCCAATGGTAGCTCCAGCGAGTAGAGAAGGCGTCGCCGCCGTCATTCACGGCGTCCACCACTTCAAGATCCGCGTTGGAGAGTTCAAAACCGCAGTGCGCAAGCTCATTGAAGCGAGTGGCGGTGGGAAAGGTGCCGCATCGTCCTCACCGACTGTTCCACTTGTAGCATCCGCGGTTGATGCTGCAATCAAGCAGTTAGACAGCGACAGCAGCGGGTGGGTCACGACGGCTAAACTGCTGCGGTGGTTGTTCCCCACGCGCGACCTCGAGGAGCTTCTGCGGCTCTTGCGCTTGAGCTGGAGGCATCAATGGCTGAGCGGCCACGGGTCTCCGCAATTGACACCTGCCCAGTGCGCTGAGAACCTCTATTCGTTCTTCGATGCGGACGGCAACGGGTGTCTCGCTCGAAAGGAGCTGAAGGCCGGCTTCAGAGCAATACTCGGGTTGGAGTTTGCAGAGCGGGAGGTTGAGGGTCTGGTGACCGCATTCGATGTTGACGGAGATCGGGTCTGGAGTCGACAGGAGTTCCTCGGCTTTGCGCAGCTGGTCGTGCAGGGCGGACCCGCCGACACGATGAATGGTGAGAACCAAGTCAATCAGCCAACAACAGCACTTGAGGGCAATGAGGCAGCAGGGAACGGCTCGGAGCACTATGGTGACGACGACGAACCGCTGCTCCTCTCTTCGTCGTCGTCCTCCAGCGAGCACTCAACGCCACCGTTAGCAGCTGCATCAGCATCCGCAGTCTACAGCGACACATCCTTCCAGGCTCTAAGTGGATCTGGCACATCGCCAGCACGCTCGCGCGAGGCTTCTCCTCTTCACCCTCCAGTGTACGACGACGATTTCGACGAGTAGTCCGAGTGAAACAGCTGGCACTCCATCTATGAGCCAAGGTTACATGCCGAGCTGGTGGCTCATACAGGGATGAGGTGGGTCCGCTCGTTCGCTGGGACCTCTTTTGGCTGACTCGAGTGCTCATAATCTCCAGAGCTGTCGTGGTCGTCGTGCCAGTTGTGGATGACGTGGATGCACGCGTAGAGCCCCAATGACGGAAGCCCGAGCAGCGCGATAGGTGCGGTGTAGTCGCCACCCAAGGAGGTTTGTGCCCACGGGTTGATGACGTAGTTGATGAGCCCAAAACTGAACGACACAATCGCGAGGAAGGCTTGCAGCGTGCCGTACAACTCGGGCGGGAAGCACATCACTGCAAGGAGCAGGGTAACATGGATCAACCGAGTTAGATGCCATCCATCCCTGTAGCACCACAGCAGGGCAGGACTTACTGATGTACGCGAATTGAAGTGCGTAGAGACATGCTTGAGCGAGCGCGTAGACGATAAACGTCAGTAACTGCGCTGCAAGCGACGGTACGAGTAGCAGTAGCGCGAATGCCTGCGCGAGCATAAGGCACGCCACGAAAATGATCTTGAAGCCGAAGCGATCAATCGTGTAGCCGATTGCCGGCGAATACAGGAAGGTCCCGTTGACGAGGACTGGATACAGCACATCGGTGAACGTGGCGGCTGCACTCTCGTTACCCCCCGCGAGTCGTGTCAGCAGGCTAGGCAGCGCGCCGCCCGCGAATGCAAAGAGAAGCGAGATCCACCCAAAGAAGATGGCGAAGAACCATAGATCTGGTCGATGTGCAAGCTCGCGCTTCAATCCATCCAGAAGGCCCACCGGTGCCTACGCGTGACAACACAGCTAATACTCAGGAAAGGGTTTTGACCAGCCACCAATGGAGTATGCCACTCACGTGGATATGAAGCTTCTCGAGACGGATTCCTGGGACTGCGAGGTGGTCGGCAGCGGCCACGACGTTGACAGTCGGGAACAGCAAGAAGCTCAACGATGCACACGCCACCACCAAGAGTCTGAGCAGATTGTTACAGGAGCACACCAGACACTAGGTTTTCAGTTGGGAGAGTAGGAAGAAAGCAAACCGCTTCATGAAAGGAGGCGATAAACACACTGCGTACCCGTATACACCGAAGAATCCCTGGCGCGTGACGCCGTGCTCGAGTTGCAGCAGCATGTAGACGTATCCCGAACAGTTGAACAGACTCGAGAGCGTGCTGCACACGAACCCCTGCACTCGGTACAGCTGCAGGATCTGGAACGAGGCCAGGTAGGAGCCCATGCCGCCTGCGCCGACCATTGCGTACCCTGCAATGATCAGGGATCCCGTGCCAGCTTTCGAGTCGCCAATCGCTAGCGCCGCGTTCCCGAGAGCGGACAGACTCAGCCCAAGCACCACAGTCACGCGAGGGCCAACCACGTCGAGTAGTACGCCAAAGAACGCGTTGGCGGCGCTAAGGCACAGAAAACTGGTCGAGAAGACGTACTGCAGGCGGATCTCCTGCGCGGCGCAGAGAACGCCATCGGCACCTGGAATGGGGAGGCCGTCGATGGAGCAGAGCTCCGACCACTGGCCTTCCTTCACGAGCGTCGAGTAAACGGGCCCGAAGCTGCACACATCATAGGAACAGCAAGATGATTAGCACCATCAATCACACGTTGGATATCACCAACCAGCAAGAACTCGCACCCGAGGATGAGACCGCCCGACGTGAAGAGCACCAGGAAGGCGGACACGAGGAACATGGACTCCTTGGCCACCACCCAGCCGCCTGATCCATCTCCACCCGCTGGTGTGTGCCCAGTAGACCGCTTGCGTGCAGTGGCTTCTTCCCCCAGAAGGCTCAGCGCGTCCTCCGTCGACAGCTCGTCCGTCAACGACGCCTCTTCCTCGCCTCCCCGTCCTCCCACGTCCACCGCACCATCCTCCCCTTCGTCTTCGTCGAGCGCCACCACCATGTACAGCCCCGTGGCGTCGCTGCTGCTCCTCACAGGCGGTCGATGACTGCGCACCGACCCGGCGAAGCTCTGCGCGTGCGGTAGGAACGCGCGCGCACCCGAGGAAAGCGGCGGCAGCGGCGCATCCGACGACGCGTACCGCACCCTCGGGTAGTCCCCCCGCAGCGCGCGGGCGTCTGCCATGCGCAGCGCCACGTAGCGCTGCGGCATGCTCGGCGATATGCCGTGCCGTCCTTTCCGACACGGTCGGTCGACTTGCCTGCGGCGTTGGTTGCCGTTTTGGAAGTGAGGAACGTGTCGAGGGTCTACTATTCGGAGTGTTTTTGATGGACACGTGACACGCCGTGCGTGTTGCGCGAAGGTGTCCATACGGTTTGAGATCAGTTGCTTGGAACTTGGATAGCTTGTGCAAACGCATAGCTGACAAGGTCATTTGTGGACAGGAAGATGGATGGATAAGAACCTTTAAAATACAATACCCTCGAAGAAGCAAGTGAAGTTTATGAGATCCATGTGGTTGTCAGAGTGATGTTCTGTGTCAGAGTGATGTTCTGTGTCACTCTGTTGTCCAGTTGAACCAGTTCAATTTGCTGCAAACGAAGCGCCTTTGACACCCTAGCCTTTGTTTCAGTCCCACGTGTAGTACGTTGTCCCGGACAACAAGTGTAGAGTGGAGCCATGTCCGTATCAGTTCTCACGGTTCCGTTCACGTATCGAGTGTAGCAGGTATAACCCTGATTGACGACGATGCAGGGACTTGGGTACGCTGTACCCTGCAGGTTTTCACTGGCCATCTGATCGGCCATCCCGCAGATCTCGGGTGCTGTCTGCCTGCGTTCACCCAGTGGCTTTAAACGTGCCTGCAGTCTGCACTGCGAGCACGGAGAACGGGCAAGCGTCTGGATACCGTCCATGATGAACCGAAGAACCCCATCGGTCGAGCTGCAACTGCGTTTCTTTGGTATTTGCAGCTTCGCGATTTCCGCATTTTCGTGCGACAGGTTCGCTGCGGTTCGGTGGCAGCAGCCTGCCTTCAAGCAGTACCGTATCCCACCTGTTGCCGGTCCTTGCTCGTGTTGCGACTGGCGTTCGCCACTTGCGCCTCTTCGAGGTGGCCATAGATAAAACCTCAGTCCCGTCCGCCAAAACCTTGTCCGCCCGCGGGCGTACCCCTATCCGCGTACCGATTTGCAGAGCTTTACGCGAGCGGAGCGGAGCGGACCGATTGGGCACTGAGTATGGGCACTGAGTATGGACCGAACCGACTGGGTGAGTGTCCCCGGCGACAAGCGCTTCCGCTCCGCTCGACTGTCGCCCGCCCCATTCCGTCATTCCAGCGTCCGCGGCATCGAGCATTCCCCCTCCCCAATGCTCGCGCAGATGCACCCCCACGCTCGCGCCTGTAGGCCGTGCTGCGAGAGCTGCGGCGGCCATTGCGCCCCCTCCTCCCTCTCCTCCACCTCCTCCTCCTCCTTGACCGCTCCCGCCGAGGGTGACGGCGAGCCGGCGGTGCTGTGCGCCGACTGCTGCCAGTTGGAGCACGCGGCCGACGACATGTACTGCGACGAGGCAATGGACGACGCCGCGCAGCGCGACAAGCCCAAGAAGACGGTGCGCTGGGACTCAATCACCATCCACGAGTTCGGCGTCGGCCTGGGCGGCAGCGCCGTGTCCAACAAGGGCGGCCCGTCCATCGGGCTGGCCGACGCGCCAGAGTTCACGTGGACCACCAAGGTGGGCGAGATGGCCGAGTGCAGTGAGGGCGTGCACCGCTTCTCGCCGGCGCAGCGCGTGCGGCTGCTGCAGGCCGCGGGCGTGTCGGACGGCATGATCGAGCGCCACGCCAAGGAGGCGAGCATCATCCTCGGCTCACGCCGCCGCACGTTCCTGGAAGACCTGGCCGAGGAACGCAAGGAGAAGTCGCGCAAGCGCACCACCGAGCAGGCCATGCTGGAGCGTCCGTGCGCCGTGCCCCTGCGCCGCCCGCGGATGATCCCGGCCAACTACGTCTAACTAACTATTTCCAAGGCGAGCCCGCTCTCCGACGCTGCGTTCCGACCCGGTGCCAGGCGCGCGCACGGCAGCGGCGCGTGTAAGTTATTCCAAGACATAGAGCTTCCCCCCTCCCTCCCTCCCTCCCACTCGCCGGCGGCATCTACACCGGAATAGTACCAGCCGAGCACCTCGATGGCCGGGCGGGGTCGGAAGCGCCACCACGACGCAGCCGCAGCCGCTCAACTCAAGTGGCCACCAGGAGACCAATTCTTCTTCATATAAAGTGAATATATGGTTTTGCCAAACTCCCGTGCATACTCCCATACAGATCACTGTTGCCCGTGCGTGGATCGGAGCCGACAGCGTGGCCACCACCACGACTACAAGTGGCTATGCAGAAAGACCCAACTCAACCACTTGCTCGTCATCCGCCAAGCAGCAAGGAGCAACACGACAGTATCAGCTGTGCGAGCGTTGACTCGCCACGGACAATGGCTCTGACCAAGACGGTGGATCGCCAGTGCTGACCGCTCCCAGGCGCGGAGCGCTGCGGCAAGACCCTCCTCACGACTGGTGCTCTCCCTCCATCTCCGCCATGCCCCATTGATGGATGCGGCCAAGCTGTGCCCTGCTTTTCAGCCGGCCAGCCAATGCAAAGAAGCGACGGACGTGCGCCGATCCGGAGCGAGGCGTGCGCACCCCCGGCCTGCGTCCATGGGCCACCGCCCGCCGGCACCGCCGCCGCAATAGGTCGAGCGGGCAGTTGCAGTCTCCAGGGCGCGAGGCCAGCGGGCGCTCCAGAGAGCGAGGCCTCGAGCCAGCGGCGAGCGTGCGCGCCAGCGATCTGCATGTGCACAGTTGCCGCTGCTGCGTCATGCCCGCCTCGTTTTTTTTCGGCGTGCGTGATGTGGTGTGGTCCTGGAATTGTCTATTTCCATGTGTCATACACTATTTAGTCGCCGTTTACACCGCAATGACCAGATTATAATGTGGCGGACCCTAAACATGTAACAAAACTCTGTTGAGCAGATGGATTGGCGACGCCTATTTGCGGCGCAAATGCCGCGAGGATCCACCACCGCCACCCGCAGCGATGCGTCAACCTCCACCGCCCGCACAATGCTGATACTTACGCTGTTGGGAAGCATTGACGCAGGTTGTTGGCAAGGAGTTGAACGTAATGCTGCGTCTTGGGGCCAAGGGCCCGACGGTCGTCTACAAGCTCCATCGATGCCGCAGCTGCGGCGTCGGGATGCGCGGCGCTTGTCTCGCCGACGCGTTCTCGGGGAAGCGCGCGGAAGAAGGGGGCAGGTAGATAGCCGCAATTGAGCTGGCATGTCGGCTTCACTGCTGTAATTGTTCGGCTGAGATGAGATATGTGTATCACGCTCGTCTCCGGTTCCGCCCCAACGGCGGCGAACCCATCATGGCCTCCTCATACATAACAGAGCACACTAGCTGGCTCCGCCCACGCGCGTGCATGAAGCCCGCGAGGCCATGGCGGGCGCCGCTTCTCGCGAGTCGCCAGCGACCTTCCTTCCTCTCGTGGTCTCGTAGGCTCGTGGATGCATGAGGTCGGGCGAATTATTGATCCGCACACTCTGGCGCCTTGTATGCTGGACTTCTCTCAGCAGCGCTCCACACGTCGTCCATCCCCTGCTGCCATTCGTACACTTACACTCCCCAAGTACTCACACGTCACATCCGCCGATAATGACATAAACATGACCCGCCCTTTTTTTCGCTCTGCCGTTTTGGCGCCGTCCCAGGTAACCCCTGGGGTACGCATACGTACCCCCCGTCACCTCCTGATCTTGCCAGTCAAAATGGAGGCTGCACCACCGACAGGCATGCCCGTGGCCGCCATGTCGACGACGACGCTGGGCGTCGTGGACCTCGCGCTGTGCGGCGGCTACCTGCTCTCGGTGCTGCTCGTCGGTCTCTTCTTCACCGTCAAGGAGCGGCGCGAGCGTGCGGCCCAGCGCCTGCAGCGCGAGCTCGACAAGACGAGCACGACGGCCGCCAGCCATGGAGACGCCGTGCTGGAGGAGTACTACCTGGGCGGCCGGCGCATCGCGTGGTGGGCGCTCGCGGTGGCCGACGTGAGCTCGTACATCGACATCTCGGGCACCATGATCAACACGGCGCTCGTGTACGCGCTGGGCGTGCAGGGCATGTACATCGAGATCCGCGGCGGCCTCTGCCTCTTCCTCGCCTTTCAGCTCGCCTACACGGGCAAGCTCTCTCGCCGCTGCCCCGTCAAGACGCGTGGCGAGTGGTGCGTGTCTCCTTCTCTTTCTCTATGTGCTACCTCAGCGCCAGTCGCGGTGGTCTGACGCTTCTCCGTGCGCGTGCGGCAACAGGATCAAGTTCCGCTTCGGCGACCGGCGGGAGGCCGTGCTGCTGCGCACGACCATCGCTGTCACGTCCATGACGAGCGGCGTGCTGGCCGTCACCTACTTCGCCGTCGGTGGGGGCAAGTTCTTCACCGAGTTCGTCGACGTGCCGGCCTGGTGGGGCCTGCCGCCCGAGTTCTGGGCCGCCGCGCTGCTCATGGCCGTCGCGCTGCTCTACACGGTCGCCTCGGGCTACACGACGGTCGTCTACACGGACGTGTACCAGAGCTTCTTCATCTTCGCGTCCTTCATCATCGTTGCCGGTATGGGTGTGGCCGTGGCGCTGCCGGATCACTTCCCAGTGTTCATGCCGCGCAAGAACGGAGATGGCAGCACGGACCTCGTCCAGTTCAACACGACGCGCGGTGCGTGGGCCATGGCAGTTCCCTCGGGTCACCTCCATCTCCCGCCCGACGCGTCCTACGCCATGTACAACTCGTTTGGCGTCGTCATTGGCACGTACTTGTTGCTGCAGACGATGCGGTCAGCGTCTGGGCCGGGCGGGTCGGGTCTCCAGGCGGTGCTCGCGACTAAGTCGGAGCGGGAAGTGCGGTCGCAGACTTTCCTCGCCATGGTGCTGCTCGGCCTGCGGTGGGCCTTTAGCGGGGGCGTCGCCGTGCTCGCCATCCACTACTCGGTCACGAGCAGCGGAGACGGCTCGCCAGTGCCCATCGACCCCGAGCGCGTGGTGCCCATCGTGATCGACAAGATGCTGCCCGTCGGCGTCAAGGGGTTCGTGCTGGCCGCTCTACTCGCGGCGGCGCTCACCACGTTCGACACGACCATCAACAGCGCGTCCTCCTACTGGGCGGTGGACATCTACCAGGCGCTTCTGAATCCCAAGGCGTCCGAGCGGCAGCTCCTGTGGAACGCGCGCGCGTCCACGCTCGCCGTCATGCTCGCGGGTCTGCTGCTGTCGCTGGACGTGACGACCATCAACCGCATCTGGGGCTTCATGACCATCGCGCTCGCCGGCGGGCTCATGTGGCCATTCTTCCTCAGCTGGTACTGGGCTCGCTTCAACGCCGTGAGCTGCCTCTCGGGTGTCGCTGCCGGGTTCGTCGCCGCCTTCGCCATCTTCATGTACGTCGTTGTGATGGATTGCATTGCACGGTCCACCGTTGCTAACTGTCGACTCGGAGCAGCTTCGACCCGCAGTTCGAGGAGCTGTCGGCGTTCCTGGTCACGTCGACGGCGTCCATGGTGGCGAGCCTGGGCGTCTGCGCGTTCACCAAGGCGCCGTCGGACCAGATCCTGCGGCGCTTCTTCCGCTTCGCGCGCCCGCCAGGGCGTTGGGGACTCATCAAGCACGCGTGCTTCCAGGAGCACGCGATCCGCGAGATCGACCGCGAGAACCGCGCCGACCTGTACTGCACGGGGCTCATCGCCGCCGCGCAGCTCGCGCTGTACCTGCTAGCCGTGAGCGCCGTGGCGCGCGCTTGGACGCAGTCGATCGTGCTGCTGGTCGTGCTGGCGCTGTCTTCGCCCGTCATCTACTTCAAGTGGTTCCTCAAGCTGCAGAACCGGCCCGTGGGCCTTCTGCACGAGCAGGACGACATGACGGCGCAGCTTCTGCCGAAGCCCTGAAGCGGCAGGCGCTGACCCGACGTGACAGGCCGCCATGGGTCAAGCCCTTCTCGGCGTCGCGTGTAGGACGTGGAAGCATCGAGTGCTGGAAGCTGGCGCCATGATAAGGACGGTCGCCCGTTCTCGAACGCTCTTCGGTAGGGTGGACGGTGGGCGGGCGTAGGGCGGACGGTAGGGCGGACGATAGAGCGGATGGTAGGGGGTCAATAGGGTGCAGTTCCATTGATGATCGAGGTTGAAGCGGCTTGTGCTTTCGTCTCCGAACACTTGCGCGCGCGTCGTGGCGTCGTGCTTCAACCGGCGGTGAGTAATGCGCGTCAGTGAATAAGCCGAGCCTTCCTTCCGTCTTGGTCGCGTCTGACTCCATGGCCCTGCCCTATTATACAGCACTGCCCGACATGTAACCAGCAGATATACGGCGACGGTCGTCTCCGCCAGGTGGGTACGAGGGGGCAACCGCCCTGCCCTGGACTCTCTCCACGCACGAGTGTGTGATCAGTTGAAGGGGACCAGAGCGGGCGGTTACGGTGGACGTGCACGATGCGATGGGGAGGTTATGCTGTAACTTGCCGCGACCTGTCGAGTACTGGCGCCCCTGAAGACTGGGCTTTGGGCCGCCAACCGAGCCGGAAATAGCGTCCCTGTTGGGCCTTGGCGGATGGTCTGGCGGATGGGGTGGAGGATGCATGCCGAGCCGCCATGAAGCCACGACATGAAGTGCAACCTGACAGGTTTGGAGGGGGCATCCATGAAATCCGCGACGTGGATCAACTGCAGGCCGAGTGCCGCCAGCAGATATCATCTGCAATCGGATTTTTTTCTAAACGTGTCGAGCCAGTGGACGTACGGTAGGGACTTGCCCTTTGGCTCCAGCATGGATCGGGCAGCCTTCGGGGGACGCAAGCCACTACCGGCCGTCCCACTGCGTGCGCCTCGCGCCGCCATTCGCGCCGCCCCCGCCTCCCGTCCGTGCGGTCGTTGGGCCAAGGAGGGAGGGGGTAGTCTCGTTCGTTGAGAGGCGTCGACGGGACGAAAGAAGCCTGCGCTCCGTGCTCGACGCACCGACCCCAAGATCCAGCCAGCAGACTTGGCAGCAGACTTGGCAGTTCTTTCCAAGTGGTGGGGCGGACGAGCAACGCTTGGGGCGGACGAGTGCCCTACCCCGTCCGCTAGAAATGGAGGACGGCGAGAAAGGTGTGACAAGACGGAAGGTCAACCAAAAAACTGGCATGCATTCGTCGAGACTCGTCCGCTAGCCCTAGCCCTCCCTACGCTCCGCGTCCGCCCGGTACCAGATACACAGTCGCCTCGACCGGCACTCACTGGGCTTGGGCACTCCACCATCCCAAAAAAACACGACGGCAACCTCGAAGGGGGGCAACCACAGAGCAAAACGCGCCGCACCCCAAAAGAGACGACCGACCGACCGACCAACCAGCTAGCTGCACCACGAGCAACTCGACCATGGCACCCAAGGACACAGCGGCGGACACCGACATGCAGCAGCAACACACAGCGCAAGCGCGCGAGCACTGCCGAGCGACGAGCCCAGCCGAGCGGCCCAAGAAGCGGCTGCGCTGGGACTCGATCACCATCCACGAGTTCGGCGTCGGCCTGGGCGGCAGCTCGGTGCCCGGCAAGGGCGGCCCGTCCATCGGGCTGGCCGACGCGCCAGAGTTCACGTGGACCACCAAGGTGGGCGAGATGGCCGAGCGCAGCGAGGGCGTGCACCGCTTCTCGGCCGAGGAGCGCGTGCGGCTGCTGCAGGCCGCGGGCGTGTCGGACGGCATGATCCTGCGCTTCTCGCGAGAGACCAACATCATCCTCGGCTCGAGGAGGCGTACGCTCGTGGAGGACATCGCCGAGCAGAAGCAGCGCAAGGCCCGGAAGCGCAAGGCGGTGGCCCCCCCAGCGGTGGCTCCCTCGGATGTGGCGCTCGAGCGCCCGTTCCTCGGCCGGCCGCGCATGATCCCCGCCAACTTCGCCTAGACGCCCTACTCGCGCTACTCGAGTGTGTGTACCATTACCCCGGACGGATGCAGCGCCCCAGACGACGCGCGGTAGACTAGGAGCGCCGAGTATTTAAGTGACCGAGTGGG